>JAZDUA010000936.1:177500-347500 GCA_038098605.1 Gryllus longicercus
TAAGCAGCAGTTGTGGCAGATGGCAACTGTAATCTTGAGAGGTCAATCTTGAGGTTATCGTATGAGGGCTCTTCAAGTGAGTGACGCTCGTGACAGTGAGTAAGGCCCAGCTGCTCCAAACAAATGAGAACACATTGCAGTGAACAAAATGGATGCGATGATGACATATTCGCTTTTGTGTATCTTTTTCTCTCTGGTTTGCATTTCACTGCCGAGAAACTTAAAAACGTACCATAATACTCTTCCTACAATAGAAACGATTTTAATTTATATTTTAATATGAATATTTACCGACTTAGGAGAAAAAACATTACAGAGCATGTGATTTTAATATGTAAAAATAACGTAATCGTGAACGTACACACACGGTCCCAGCCGGTATTAATATATTTACTGTTTTATTTTTTAATTTAGATCGATAAGTTCTTGCGGAACTTAAGTTAGTGCTATTGCCTATCGGAAAGTATTGCCATCTTTTCGGTTTGACGTCATCCATTGTTTGGAGGAGGTGATTGTTATAAGAAAGTGCTCTGAGGAGTTTTGTGTGTGCATTGTGGTTAGTTTTTGTTTTACCATAAGACTCTCTTCTTTGGAGAAGGTTGTCAAGTGGTGTAATTGATATAAAATGTTTCTTTCTGGTATACGTAATATTAAATTCTAAATAACCAAGCTTTTTTTCACTTTTCAAATAAATACGTGCTAGAATTACGCCTTATTTTTCAAATCATTGTGACAGATAAGGGTACAAATTTCTACAGAACAATTCAACAAATTATTCTGTAGTTCAGTAAATTACGGACGTGGGCATATATCGTAAAAATAATTTTGAGGTCCCTTACAGCGCAGTATGTACTTCAAGCGTGAATAAGTACGTGTACATACAGTATTAATTAAAATATCTAAACCGAAGCCATAACCGAATTATTTTCATAAACTTTGAATCTCATATTAGTTATTTCAAAACGACACCCAAAAACCATTCATTCGGCTGTTAAATCATTTAAAGAAATTACTTTGATCGTTTAAAAAGTCAGTAGATGGTTTTGGGTAACAAACATCACATGTTTGAAGTGAAAAAAAATGATTTCTCCACGCAGAGCTAACGAAGATTTGAATTCCCTTCGTGATGACGGCATAACGTGATCCCCGTCATACGGCTAATTACAGCTCGTACTGCTAACGAAAGATGTTCGCAGATGTAGGTTACTCAGTGATCTTTTGTGTAGTTAATAAGGAAGTGATTGAAGATGTTCCGTTTCCTCAGCTGAGGTCGTCAAGGGGTTTGTAGGGGTGGGTATAGGTGGGTGCAAAGTAGATAAAGGTCCTCGAGTTGGCATAGGTGTGCGCAGCCTAAAAGAAGAGGGCGCAACATTTTTTGGGGCCCCCATGAGCGTACGCCTGTGAGAGTTTACAACGAATTTTGCTTCTAGAGCGTCCTGTATGTAGTCTAGCCTCTAGCGACTGTGATTTTAGGTTTCACCACTGGTACGAGGTTCAAAACTCGATTGAGCCATGTTGAATGAACGGTGGAAGAACTAAGTTCACAGAAGGTGATCTAGCGGCTCTCATTTTTTTTCGACTTTCATTCTACCATTTACCCAACGTCATACATCATTTCCTAGTATGAATGAATGTATGTATTTGGGATTTTAGGGTAGGATTACCCAACTTTCGCAAACTAGTGGTGTTCTGAAGCATATGCCCCGTTTTTATTTGTTATGTATGTTTTTATTACCTACTCACTCAAGTTTCTTTGTTGACTTTTTACTATATATTCATCACATATGTAACAGAAGCTGCCGGTAGAAATTACATAACCTCTGCAATCCATATTTCAGAAATAAAATTACAACCACAGTTTCAGATTATATTCAGCATTCAAACGAATGTGGAATAAGATTGAACTTCATTTGCTTGTGAAACACGGTCTAAGCTAAAAACAGATTGTTTATATTTATACCTAGTACCCCAGATAACAAGTCTAAACATGCTCGTCTTACTCACTATCAACTTTTAACCCGGTTTTGCACGATCATGTGGCCTTTCTGATGACACTAAAACTATTTTATCCAGTACTCCGTACAACTACTCTCTCAACTATAAACATTTTTTCATTTAGTGCCAAGTTCAGACAGAATTGATATAAGTAATGTGAGAAATCGTCCTTTAAGGTTTTTTATACAAAAGCAGAATGCTACATTTTAAGTTAATTAATAGTTTTATGCTAAATACTCTTACAAAGAAAAAATATTAGTGAAGCAAAAAAATGACGAGATGGAAAATTTTCTGTATATTTTACGTTTTATCAAGTTTTGCGTTTTACCAAGAAACCTATACGAGTATGTATAAACATTCTATTCAGGTTTTTACTTGCAGACCTCTGGTAACTTTTTCAACGATAATACTGTCCAAGCAAGAAATGTTTAATCATATTTTCATTTGCAATGCATTTCAACCTTGCAAAGAAGACCTAAAATAAAAATAATTATTCGGTTCAAATGTGACTATTTCTGTGTCGCATACGCAGTAAAGAGAAAGGTATATAGTATACGCAGTAAAGGTATGTAATGTATGTTGCGGAAAATCGATTTTGAGATTTCAACGGAAAAAAACTTTTGGGGACCCCTGACAAGACAAAAGGTTTGTTTTTTGAACGACTGTTCATATGTGAACAACACTTGGGCCTAAACTAATCGTAGTATTTTTTCAAAATTAATATACCCCGTCAATCTGGCCCGACTTGATGCTTTGTGATGTAAAAACATTTTTTTTTAATTTTGGGGGTTCTTTACTTGCAACCCCTTTGACATATTCAAAATTCCCTCAAATATGGCTCGAAATTTTCTTTAAATTTCTGGCAAGAAAAAAGTAAAATTCACCTTCAAGAGGAACATAGGTTTTTTACTGTGCACACTGATATTTCGGAAATTTATTCAAATTTATTTTTTCTCCATAATCAGTACAGTCATTAAGGTCATGTACATTTTGTTTGAAAATTTTAGCTCTTGGTGTGCAGTTTTGAGTGAAATGTGGGCAAAATATCCAACCAAGAATTTCTCAAAAACTACTCCACATTCTTTCTTTAAACTTTTGATAAGGTTTGTGTTCAACGTACTGTGACATATTACATAAACGTCATTTTGCTGTATTCTTTTGTTGTTTTTAAATTACGCGGTTGTAATTTTTTTGACATCTTTCTCACTACGTTAATATTTTTCAATACCGGTGACTGGTAAACATTATTACATTTATAAGTACATTTACATTAAATTATTTCTTATAAAGTTTCTCAAAAACTCAAAAGTTTTCTGTGTAAACGAACTCAAATTTTCGCATTTTCTGAAACTCTCAAATGCCATTTCCTTGAAAATAGCTCCAAATTTTAGACTAAAGAAACTTAGACTAAAGAAATTAGGAATTCAACTAGTACGAGAAAGTCTGTGCCATTCCGTAGCACCACTAGTTCGTCAAGTAACAACAAGCAAACAATGCACGTACGATTACGCGTTTGCACATCATATCAAATCCTTCTATTGATTTATTAATTTTTTCGTGTTTCCGGGCGCATGAACTGCTTTGGTCCCGTAAGTGTATTGCTTGTTTCATCACGGGAGGTGGCAGTGTTCTTCCATGTTGAGATCCGACGCCGACTTGCGCGTCATCTTCCTTTTCCTCTCAATCCAGGCATCTACTGCCAGCGGGGTTACTGCCCCAGCTAGGACCAACTTTGTGCTCCCTACCGCTCTCTTGGCATTTGTGGTAGTGTAGGGTGCATGTAAGTGTGTGTGGATATGTAAGTAAGGAGTGAGGATAGGACAAAGAAGAGGAGGGGAAAAACACGCGCTGTCGATGGCCCGTTTGTTAGGGTTCTGTTCCTACATTCACCTGGAGTTGATAGGAGAAACCATTGAAAACTACTCACATTCTTCGAAGTGGTCTAAGAATTCACCATTATGGCATCGTTACGGAATGATCAACATGAAAGAATTCCCTCATATGGTAATCTTTTCTTGTAGCAGTGACTTGTCAAAAAGCAAGGGTTACTCAGTAAACTGTTCAACCAACCAATTCAATCATTAATACTGCTGATGTTTTTCGAAGACGAAACAAGGAAAACGAAAAGGAAAAAAAATGAGTGCAGAGAAAGGCACTGCGAGAGCCGTAAAGAAGAATAATGAAAAATAGAGAGAGAGAGAGAGAGAGAGAGAGGGGGGGAGTAAAGTCAAGAATATTGAAACGAGAGAGAGAGAGACAATAACAAAAGGATATCAAATTATAAAAGAATAATGGAAAATGACGGGAGAAAGAGAAGGGAAGCAAAAGATACTAAAATAAAAGTGTAGACGGAGAGAGAAAAGAAAGAGAGAAAGATGGAGATTGGAAGAGAGGAAAATGAACTAAGTATGTAACAGGGAAAGAAAGAAGAAATGGGAAAGAAATTCAAAATCAGGGAGAGAAAGAGAAAGAGAGAAGGAGAAACAGAAAGAAGGAAGGAGAGAGAGAGAAAAGGAAATAAAGTGGCCGAAATGAAGATGCAGGAAGATTCAGGGAGAGAGAGGTGGGAAGAGGGAGGGATGAAGGTAGATGGGAAGTAAAGGAAGGAGAAAAAGAGGAGAAAATGAGTAGAGCAGAGAGAAGGAGAAAGTGTGTGTGTGTGTGTGTCTGTGTGTGTGTGAGAGAGAGAGAGAGAGAGGGAGAGGGGAAAAGGAAGAGAGCTAAAGACAGCAGGGAGAGTACGACAGAGTGAGAATGAAAGAGCGAATGAGGGACGGAACAGGCTTGCAAGGAACCTGCAACTTGTAGCAACAGCGGCGGCGGGAGCGAGGTAGGTCGCGACCCGGGGCGAGAATAATGAAGTTACCGCGTCCTCGGCCAAGCAAGCTCGGTTATGCGCGGGCCCGCCCTCGCACACTCGGTAATAAAACATCGCATCATATTTAATGTGCGACATATGCATGAGCCCCCTCCCCGCCGCGCGTAAATATGGAAATATATTCAAACGCGCATTACAACGCATTAATTCCGCTTACGTCGTCCCCGGGGTTTTTGCCGTGTTAATGTGTTATTTCGTTGGCCTTTTCTTCCGTAAGACTGTGTTCCGGTGACCCCCTTGAAACCGCGCACGTCGGAATGGAACTTGGCACGGACGATCTGTTGTGTTCGTTCGGCTGCGTTCACAAGATGGCTAATTAATTAAGTCACCATTATTCTATATTTTAGGAGCCGAAAATGGAGATTGCTGTTTGTGCGCTGTGTGATTAACTTTCATGGGTTGACTCCATAAATTGATGTTTTGTTTTCAGGCGCGTCAAGTGCTATGCTCATTACTTCCGTTAGTGTAGTGCATGTTTTTGTCATGTGAGGGGCTGAGTTCTTCCCCTGCGGGATGAGATCCAGCGCCGATTTACGCGAAGCTTTGCATGGTTTTCCTCACCTAGGATTCTCCCACCGCTCTAGACAGGACACGTTCTATGCTGCCGGCTGGTCTCGACATGTGTGGCAGTGAAGTCCATGTAAGTGTAGGTGTGTCTAAGTGAGGAGTAAGGCGTGAGAATAGGAAAAATATTGTGTTTTAAAAATATTTAATTGTGAAACTTTTTAGATATTTTTTAAGCCAAAACCCAATACGTAACGAGTATTTATAACGATCTCTTGAGAGTAAAAACAATTCTTATTTTTACTTTCTTGGCATTCGATTTTGGAAATCAAAATATAAATCTTCAATATTCCCGAATAGCGGGTTGGACAAACGTATCAATAGTGTTGCTGACTTGTGCGAACGAGAGTCCTTTTCGTATAGCTAGCACAACAGGATACACCCTCCCTCACATGCCGACGCTGTCCTCTTATCTGCCGGGCTTCCGCCCTGTCGCCCGCCCTGTCGCCCGCCCTCTCGCCCGCCCTCTCGCCCGCCCTCTCGCCCGCCCTCTCGCCCGCCCTCTCGCCCGCCCTCTCGCCCGCCCTCTCGCCCGCCCTCTCGCCCGCCCTCTCGCCCGCCCTCTCGCCCGCCCTCTCGCCCGCCCTCTCGCCCGCCCTCTCGCCCGCCCTCTCACCCGCCCTCTCGCCCGCCCTCTCGCCCGCCCTCTCGCCCGCCCTCTCGCCCGCCCTCTCGCCCGCCCTCTCGCCCGCCCTCTCGCCCGCCCTCTCGTCCGCCCTCTCGCCCGCCCTCTCGCCCGCCCTCTCGCCCGCCCTCTCGCCCGCCCTCTCGCCCGCCCTCTCGCCCGCCCTCTCGCCCGCCCTCTCGCCCGCCCTCTCGCCCGCCCTCTCGCCCGCCCTCTCGCCCGCCCTCTCGCCCGCCCTCTCGCCCGCCCTCTCGCCCGCCCTCTCGCCCGCCCTCTCGCCCGCCCTCTCGCCCGCCCTCTCGCCCGCCCTCTCGCCCGCCCTCTCGCCCGCCCTCTCGCCCGCCCTCTAGTTTACCATCTGGCCTTCCTGACCTCTTGACGATCATTCATACCGTTCGCACACCTTCCCTACCCGGACGTTCTCTCTCGCTCATCCTGTCGTTTGCTTTCCCATCTGCCCGCCCAGCATTTTTGCTTAGGGCGGCAGATGGTTCTCCTTCCCTAAAGAAGAGCAAACACTCTCTTGAGTCGCGCCCGTATGCTCTGGTGAAGCGGAGATGCGTAAATTTTATACCTGGAATAGATCCTGCCCCTGAAATTCTCTTAAAATTCTCACGTGTGTATTAGTTATTTTTTTACTTTAGTTATATTTTTATGCTACACGTCCAGTGATTTTTTTCGTATTTATCTGTCGCCCGCTCTTTAAGTATATTTTACACAAGTCCTTTTCTCCAAGTTCAAATTTTTCTGATCTCTCATCGGGTAGCGAACTGTGTATGCCCTACCCATTTTTATTGTAAAAATTTTATTATGTATCCTGGGATCATATTTTTGTCGCAAATCTAGAACTATTTAATCGCTCATTTTATATTTATCTTGGGCCAAGTATTGAATCATACCTTAGGAGGTTGGTGTGGTTATTTTCTCATAGTTATTGCATCGTGAAACAGCTATGTATTTCAATTTTCTTCTTTTTCCTTATCTACAATTGCCTCATTCTCTCTATTTTTGGCCCTTATTTTCCTTTAAAATCTATTCATTGAGAACTTTTTGCCTTTCACTCCACACATCAATGCAAAACCTCAAATTGCAAAAATTCAAAATGTTATCGGCGTCTTCCTACACAATACGGAGATTTTTTTAATCAAATCTCTTGTTCAAAGACCGATCTTCAAGCTGGGACATTTCCAATTTTGGAATTTTCTTATTCGATTTTCCCGCATTTCTTTTCCTAGAATCTTTCAAGAGTTATCACATAGCAATACAACAATGGGAACACCGCGACCCGGCAGTTTGAAATTCTCAAATAAACCATTCATTCTTTGGTACTGTTTCTGGGTGTATATATCGGATTGTCCAATTTGTGTTGATAAATCACCTTTACGTAATTAATTAAATTTTTCATGAATTTAAGCGGTTTTTACAGGTGGTGGCTAAAATGTGTTAATATGGACAGAAATTGCACTATTAAAACTTTATTTAACTGATGCGACCGTGTACGTGCTGTTGTAGCACCACTAGATTTTTGTTATAATGATCCCAGCGCCTGAGTATTATGACCTCTCCTGAAAATTGATAAATAATTTTCATTGGTTGGTGATTGAGAAGATATTATTTGAATGATAATGCAGCAATGGTGGTATAAGAGGCTAGGGAAACAGGAGAATTCTGAGAAAATCTTTCTGCTGCCCTATTTCTTTCTGCAGTCATTGTTTCAATGCAAATAGTTTGCAAATGTAAATAAAGCTGTTGTTCGTGATAACAAAACAAGTCCAGAACTGTTTTTTTTTCGAAATAAAATATTAACTACATGTTCGTGTAACATTTAAGTCGATAAAACAAAACCATATTCTCTCTCTCATTAACTCGTAACATTCCCCATCATGTGACCACATTCTTGTACATCCATGTGTCAATGTATTGATTATCTGACACAGTAAATCATTATATAAGAGAACCATAAAAATGAAATATGAAGGCCCCAGTTTTTTGCTCGGAATTTCCGTTCTGAGATTAGTACCTCACTCCCACATGTTGTAGTTATGGGGTGGACGTAGCGTTGTTATTTCTGAAACCACAATAAAAATATGGTTTATATGAATTTTTGTTCTACAATTTTATCAAACTAGGATATATTTTAAATTAAGATAAAAATTAAATATTGGAAACAAAGATTAAATTCGTGAAAGCGTTGTGTGGAATTCTGAGTTAATTCGGAAGTACTATGACCAAATTTTTGAAAGATCATCCTATAAAGTCTATCGAAAGACTATGGAATACAACAGGCAATATAAAATCCATTTATCTTCTTATAACAAAAATTCATAGGAATTACGTTTTACTTTAAGTTTCCCATGTGTGATCTTTAGATATAACATAGTTTTCGATTGTTCTTCGAAGGCAGTGAAATGTCTTCGGTTCTTAACTGACATCGGCCTTGGAGAGTGACATTTGTTCCTCTGTTTTGTTGCTCAAAGTGAAGTACAGAATTCCGAATGAAATAACAAATTCGGTTGGGAAGTCAAACTCTGTGTGAATCGACCAGTGACTTTTTTTGTCGCTTGATAAGGGCAGTGTTTTTTCGTATTCGTTTTGGTACCTTGTACATTATGGTTATTATGGCAACTTCTTTATCTATTTCTGTCACTAGCCCACGTGTGTGTTTCGAGAATAAATCTGTCAACCTAACAATTGACGTATCTTCTGTATTCTGTGCGTTGGAGATTCGAGTACGTGAAACGTCAAATTATTATTGAGTTTTTCAAATGAAATCAATTATCAAAATGTTAAGTTGTTGCTCAACACTACCGATGGGTCTGCCTCTTGTTCTGTAGTAAAGAACTTGCTCGTTCAAATAAAGTGATAGTTAATTATCATTTCTTCTGATGAGACAATTCCAATTGTTAATTCACAAATCTATATTAACGTGCGAGGCGGGACGGAGGCGGGACGGAGGCGGGACGGAGGCGGGACGGAGGCGGGACGGAGGCGGGACGGAGGCGGGACGGAGGCGGGACGGAGGCGGGACGGAGGCGGGACGGAGGCGGGACGGAGGCGGGACGGAGGCGGGACGGAGGCGGGACGGAGGCGGGACGGAGGCGGGACGGAGGCGGGACGGAGGCGGGACGGAGGCGGGACGGAGGCGGGACGGAGGCGGGACGGAGGCGGGACGGAGGCGGGACGGAGGCGGGACGGAGGCGGGACGGAGGCGGGACGGAGGCGGGACGGAGGCGGGACGGAGGCGGGACGGAGGCGGGACGGAGGCGGGACGGAGGCGGGACGGAGGCGGGACGGAGGCGGGACGGAGGCGGGACGGAGGCGGGACGGAGGCGGGACGGAGGCGGGACGGAGGCGGGACGGAGGCGGGACGGAGGCGGGACGGAGGCGGGACGGAGGCGGGACGGAGGCGGGACGGAGGCGGGACGGAGGCGGGACGGAGGCGGGACGGAGGCGGGACGGAGGCGGGACGGAGGCGGGACGGAGGCGGGACGGAGGCGGGACGGAGGCGGGACGGAGGCGGGACGGAGGCGGGACGGAGGCGGGACGGAGGCGGGACGGAGGCGGGACGGAGGCGGGACGGAGGCGGGACGGAGGCGGGACGGAGGCGGGACGGAGGCGGGACGGAGGCGGGACGGAGGCGGGACGGAGGCGGGACGGAGGCGGGACGGAGGCGGGACGGAGGCGGGACGGAGGCGGGACGGAGGCGGGACGGAGGCGGGACGGAGGCGGGACGGAGGCGGGACGGAGGCGGGACGGAGGCGGGACGGAGGCGGGACGGAGGCGGGACGGAGGCGGGACGGAGGCGGGACGGAGGCGGTTCGTCAGCCGCATGCTCCACCGCTCAGCCTGCAGCGCAAACAAGATATACGGCGGCGCGCGGCAGCGGGAAATAAATGGGCCATATAAAGATACAGCGGGCGGCGCGGGTGCAGAGGGGGCGTGGGTGGGCGGGCAGCCGCGCGCGGCGCCGCCGGTCGCGATACGATCGCCGACTGATAGCGATGACGCCGGCACGCCAACCCACCCCGCCCCGCCCTCCACACCCCTCACGCCCGCCACTCTCACCCTCCCACCCCTGGCGGTCGCTGCTGCCTCTCCCGAATCGGCTTGACTAGTTATGCTCTTTACTAGGCAAAAGTCGGAGCCCACGCATTGAGTGTGATCTTTTTTCTTTAGATTTGTCTCCTCGTGCCTCATGCCACACTCTTACTCTTGCATACATTACGGCATCACACACGCCTGGAGGCCAGCCTAGAGCTCAGAGCTTGGCTCGTCTCGACTGGGCTCTCTACTCGTGTGGTAGCGCAGGGCACGCGAGTGTAATGGTGTATTATGTGAATGGATATGTCAATTAAGAGAGAGGAAACATCGCAGACATTCCTATGATATTTTGCGGAGAAAGAATCGAAAATTATAGTAAGTAATTTCACGAGTGCTTTGGAAATAGTCGACGAATCCTCGAGTAGCGATCTACAAGGAAATTTAACTGAGAATTTTCAAAGGCCATGTGGAATTTATTGGGAATATTTCACGAATGAAATCTGGATTTAAGTAGCCCCGGTTCATTACAATACGTTTTTTTACGATATTCTCATATGTAACGCATTTTCAATGATTTCAATTAGTATGTTCATCATCCTCCATTCTCTGTTTTCTTATGCAAGGCTGTCTGCAATGTTAGAATCAAGGAGATTAGGGTATACGTATAATCTTCCTGCTTATACTTTACATGTAATACAGTACAAATACAAATAAATAAAAATTGCACTTAATGAAAAACTCAATATATTTGATTTAATTTCCTTCAAAACGTTTGCAATTTCTTGAATTCGTGTATATATTCCTGATATTATATTCGGCCCTTACAAAAAGTTTGAAAATGTTTCGGAACATTTTCTACTTTTATTTGTGTTCTCTGGATTAGCTTATCCAATAATATTTTCTGTTTCTTTCTCTGACGCATCACCAATTTTTTTCGCCATTTCCTTTAGTTAACATCTGTTTGAATGAGACAATGCAAAACCTGCTATATTGTACATCGTCAAGGGATAAATATTCATTGCATAAACAAGATAGAAGTATTGCAGAATATGAAAGGACGCCAAGCAGGAGTTGGAAATTAAAATCCATAAAGAAAAAAATTGTGAATCATTGCTCTGATTTGTTAATAGCCCATGTATTATTAAACACTATTGGTCTTAATTTTCATGAGCTGATTAGTCAAAGATAATTCAGTTTTAGGTCAGTTTACAGATACGTTTATGAGCAACGAAGAGGTGAGAGAATTTATCTGGGAAACTCAGAAAGTGGAATGGTATTTTAGGAAGATTATTTCACGAATGAAAATAAATTTATATATAGTTTATAGTAAATCTTACTATCAGTAGTATCTTAATAAAATTAACATTATCAACTCTAGAATTTTGTTAAAGATACAGAGGCGTCGACCATGATGTCAAGGTGCTCTGAACAAATTGACTGAAGTTAAATCAGAACATCATGACAACAATGCAAAACACTTCTTTCTTAAACTATTAACATTTTATAATAATCAGTAAATTACAAACAAAAAAACGAAGGGGTAGGAATGTATCACCTATATACATTTTATTTTGAATTAATGAGCACTCTTGAAAGTCTATTTGTTGAAATTATACGCAGCTGGTAAAGCTTTATATAATTTTTGAGCTGAACTTTTGGTTATTGATTTGCGTTTATTGTTCAATATTAAAGAATGCCTCATTTAAATGCAGATACGATTATAAAGGGGAGGCATTCGCGAAACCCGTTATTTTAATGGCTTCCGATTCTTGTATTCCGACGTGAAATGATTGTTTGGCGACTTGAATGGTTAGTAATATTTTATGTGCGGTATCCAAACCAGCTTTTAAGCACAAATATTTATCCATTTTGAAATTTAATTCTGAATAACATGACAGTTCTTATATCACAAATTCGATATCAGGTAAGAAGGATTACTAATGACAAAGAGACGATTTGTTTACACTTGCTTACCTCGTTTCTCCACCAACAATATATAAAGACATAGAGGACATCTAGGTTGATTATATTCATTTGTAATTTTCACGGCCATGCACTGTCACGGCAATAAAACGAAAAGGATAAAATTGCAAGGGTAAAATGCCTCTGATTGGACGAGGCAGATATCATTCTTACATTTCTTTGGTGGACATATTATGTATGAAATATTCGATGAGAATAGCCAGCCACTAGAAATCTCCAGATGGTGCTTGAATTCGACCATAGTTATTGCGCTAGTGTCGACAATTAACCACCGGAACTAGAATTCTTGGATCTCCCGGTCAACAAACCTGAGACAACTAATGATGTCATTGAGAGATCACAAGCCATAATATTTGTAGCTTCCAACGACCACAAAATACTTGAAGTAATGTCGCTATTTTTTGCGCAGACCTCGCTGAAGCGTTCGAGATACCAGCAACGACATTGTAGTTACCCAAGTTTGCATCATCATCCCATCAAAATGTATGCATTTGGGTACTTCGGGTCGACGAGTTTCAGAATGTTCAGGAGTAAAATCGAACATGTCATGAGGACTACAGTGATGGCAAAAGAGGTCGACATGAAGTCATTTGGTTATGTGAAATGGTAATGTGATGTGCTCCCATACATATGGAAATGTTAAAGCCCGCTGAACTTCGTTCCCAATACCACATAAATATTCCAATATTTGTGAATTGTGGTGTGAAGATTGTCGCTTCCATTTAAATAGTCAGCTTGGAGTTTGATGTGAAAAGATACGTTGATTCTAAACACACCCGAGGCTTTTTTCTATGCATACAGTTCAGTTAGAAACATTTTACTGTAAGGGAAAAGATTTCTATCATAAGAAGAGAAATAGTGTAAATCAGATCATCGGACTACTATTATGTTTCATTAACACCACAAGCATTAACACCATAATGTATATAGTAAGGAGAACGAGTAGATTATAATGAATTACTTACATAATATTTTGAATTCATGTGCTACAAAATGACATTCAATTTTAATTGAAAGCTTTAACTCCATGTTTTCCCATATAATTTAATAAAATATGAGAGTATTTGAAAAAATTATTAGAATTTTGGAAAATTTCCAAACTCACAACTTTTTTATACAATTCTTTCTAGGATATTGTGTGATTTTGTTCAAACTTACTTGGCCCTGAAGATATTTTAAACGCTTTAACTAACTCAATCGTTGAGAATTTTAGGTTCTCAATGTGAAATGCATTGTAATGAATCCAATACAAATGATCGTTTTTAAGTCGACATTTATTCATTTTTTTATAAGAGAAAGATCAGAATATCAACTTATGCGGAATACCTACAAAATTTATTGGTAAGTTTTCATGAATATACAAAACGTTTGGTACAAAATGAACGCTTCTTATTATAATCAACACCTCTTTTTATGACACTATCGATTTTCTCTGTGGTCAAAATCGTGATATGTATCGCAGAAGAGAAGATTGTTTCCGAAAGTAAATAAGATCAAATGATAATATCATCCCCTAACTCAGGAAAGTGCTTGTGGTACACGGTAATAGCGACAAAAGTGCTCACGATATAAAGAAGATAACATCTCAGTGCCAATTATACGTGTGTCACGGATCAATGTATGATAGACCCATGAAAGAGATTGCCCTTCTAGGAAGGAGAAGTTCGTGTATTCCATAGAATTAACTAAGGCATCAAGGAAGTTGCGATAATATTTAGTTTGTGGATACTTGGTGTTTATTAATCCTCCTGTACACTCATTTGTTGTTATTTCTTGGAGGGGGCTTGTTAGGCGTAGTGCATGAGTGAAGTGAAAGTGGAATAATGAGGTGGTGTTAGGTCCGCTATCCAGAACCCTCAGATGGCTCAGTAGGGTTATGAATGGGACGTGAGTCGCGAAATCTTTCGTAAAATATTCACACGTGCAAAAACTTATAGAATAAATACTTATTTATGCACAAAAGGCGTTATAAGGGTTCTAACGATCGAGCCAACGGCCCTCGAGCATTTTGACACCGCTCAATCATTAGAACCAGTTAACATCCGTGGTACATACATAATTTTATTTTTTTCGGTAATTTTATTTATTAAAATGCACTTATTTACTAATTAACTAGATGTTAATTTGACTCGGTTTGTCTTTTCATATTTCTCTCCTATTATTCCCTCGATAAGAGAACTTGTAGTATCATTGAACTCTTTTCATTTCCCTCGTAACTACGATCTGCTTTGTCCAAGTAAGTTACGTATCAATCTCTGTATCAAAGTCAGTAATAAGCAAACTCTTATCAGTAAAATATATAAGTTTTATTCTAATCAAATGCACCAGCTTTTGTAAAAGAGAAACACATTCACTTTACATACATAATGTGACTTTCCTGCTTGCAAGTAGGTTAGCCGACGGGAAGAATGTGCCCGCAAAGAGGGGGTCGAGATGTTACTGGTAGCAAGGCGCTTGAACTTATAATGCCAGTTATAAAATTCATTACAATTCCTGTACGTCGCGATTACTGCACTATTAAGATACACTTTAAAATGACATGAACAGTAGTGCTAATACCAAAAGTGTCCAAAATAGGACTTTAACAAAGGAAATAAAACTTTTCGTGGTGAACAGGAGAATTCCACACTACGGAGATCATTTGCAATATAATTAAAATAAACAGTAAAATGACATGCACAAAAATGCTAATGCCAAAACGTTCTAAAACAGGATTTCTATTTGCACAAAGATAATAAACATGTACGTGGCAAACACAACACGTCTGCATGCAAGGGAAAATACTTCAATTCTGATTTTAAATTACTTTTACTGAGGCACAAATAAATTAGGCCAGTTCAGAATTGGGGACTGAATGTCCAATCGAATTAACGGATTTCAAGATTCCATAACTTTCGATCAGGTAATCACGGTTCATTGGCTGAAGTATTGATGTGGGTGCTCGCGGCGCCGACGACGGGTTTCTGAGAATTGCTCGCATGAGCGGTGCCGTGCAGGTTCTACTCTGTGATCTGCCGTTATATTTGCAGAGGAGACGATGAATGAAAGTTTTCAATTCACCCAGAAGATGACTGATTAGTAATTCCGGGTGCACCAACAGCTAAAATCATTATCGTCGTAAGTGTAGTGCATACTTTTACCGCGGGAGGTGGCGGTGTTCTTCCCACTGGATGGCGAGACCCGATGTCGGCTTGCGTGGTTTTTCCCAAACAGGTTTCTCCACGTGGAAGCGACAATCTTCACGCCACAATTCGCAAATATTGGAATATTTATGTGGTTTTGGGAACGACGTTCAGCGGGCTTTGGGTGCGGCGTTAAGCGGGCCAGCGAGGTGCTGCCCTAGCCGAGACGATCTCTAAGCTCCTGACTAGACTCCCAACAAGTGTGTAGTGTAGTTCATGTGAGTGTGTGAGGGGGAGGATTGGAAGACGAAGTAAAGAATGCGCGCGGTCCGGGGCCCGTTTGTTAGGGGAGTGCTCCAGCATTTGTTTGAAATTTATCGAAAAAAACGGAAAATACCGATCTGAGCAGCCTGCTGCTAGAATTCTCGTCAAGACAGCTGAATGTGATCTGAATGTGATCTCGACTGAATGTAATCTGGCTCTCTGGCTAGTGTTGAAAATCCTGACGCTGTCAGGACGAGACTCCTCGGACAAGCCATATCGAGGCACTGCAGTGACACTAATTGATACTCTAAGGCATCTTTGCTATATAAAAACAGTGCTAGAAATGAATGTTTTGTATTTAGCATGAAATGTGCGCTGAGGTTTTTTCGAAAGAAACACAGAAATGAGCATAAATACTGTATGTGCGTATTTGCATGTGTGCTCTTGCTTGAGATCGATCAGGAAGCTTGATTGTAGGATGCGAAACTATATGATGTTTGGAGGGGAGGAATATTTGATACACGCGTTATACTACATTTTTGACCCCTTCGTCAACAGAGATCCTGAAAACCGTAGGAGATATTTTAGGCTAAAGTATTGAGAATTAGAAACGTTATTTTCTAAAGAATCTAAAATATATGGTCAATCCCATTTAAAGCAAAAAACCCTGTGAAGTTGTTGAGAATATCATACAAAAAAGTCATAATTCTTCACTATGAACACCACCATGGATTACGCTGATAGGTGACAATGTTGTTGACGTAAGTCAGGATCACCAGTGCCACTCATTTTTATCTATTAGTAGCAGAGATTTAGAGAGAGATAATGGAAATATGAATCATAAATTGTGGAACTAATTTTGTAACATTAACCGCATGTATGTCCTTACGAAATCTGCCTGCTACATTGCTATTGAAAATCCCCCTTTAGACGGACGGTTGACGGAAGTTAATTATATACAAGTTGAGTGAAAAGTCGCTAGCCATATCATATCAAAAAATATTAAAAAGGAGTAAAAAGTGCAGTTGAAATCAATTATCAATGCAAACTGATACTCTGCTCCTGATGAAATAAAAAAATACCTCTGTTGTTTACGTAAGAATCTAAACTGACAAAGCAGCGTCGCTTGCCGAACGGTTTAACTATGCTCCATGAAGGGATGGATATTAAGCATTTCGAGAAACGAGTCCGTGGATGGGTGACTTTCTGAGAACTGCAAATATTAAAGGCGCCAAGCACCTGACCATAGGGATAAAATGTTATGACGTGACAGAAAACAACTATGTACAAAAAGAATTACTCGGTGTGACTTATGACTTTATTAATGGAGAGTTACTCCATGATTAATGCCTAATCAGGCTTAGGAACTAAAACCAAAGACGCGATACATTTATGTCGATGGCAAGAGCAATCTTGGTATTAACAATGAGTAATGACTTTTGACTCGTCTCAACCTACCACATACAGATATCGGGCATTCAATACATCAATATCGGTATCAATGTCAATATATCGGTGTAATATGCTTTGGGGTGAGGGCGTGGCGAGAGGGTGAGGCTGTGAGTGATGATGAGAGAGTTGACGGCGCCGTGCGAGAAATCGAAGAAGACCGCACCAGACGGCGGAGCATTCGTCTCCTCCGCCCTCGCCCTCGTCCTCGCTCTCGTCCTGCCCTTACTCAAGGCTCCTAGGGCGCGGCCTCCCACCCTTCGCACGGAGCGGCGCCATCCGTCAGCCCTTGCGGCTATTGGCCCCCCCGCCCCTCCTCGCCACGCCATACCTCACACATCCCCATCCACCCTTCGACACCTCACACCATCCTGATTCGCCCCGCCCCCGCCTCTCCTCACGCTTTAACGCCCTAGCCTTCCCAGCCACTCCTCGCCACGCAGCACCCCTCCCCGCCCAAGTTTTCCCCGCCCCGCCCCAGCCCCAGCCCCGCTCCTCCTCGCCACGCCATACCTCACACATCCCCACCCACCCTTCCACACCTCACACCTCTCTGCCCCATCCTGATTCGCCCCGCCCCCAACCACTCCTCACACTTTAACGCCGTAGTCTTGCCCGTGACTCCTCGCCACGCAACACCCCTCCCCGCCCCAGCCTGCCTCGCCCCCCCCCAAGCCTCGCACTACCTCGCCCAATCCTGCACCGCTCCTCCTTGGTACGCCGTACCTTACACTTCCCTTGTCCACTCTGAATCACCCCGAACCCGTCACTCCTTCGCCCCCTTCTCGCCAATCCTCATCCCTCCCCTCCCCAGCCTGCCTCACCTCTCCTTGCCACTGATCACACTTTGCTGCCTCAGCCTGCCTCGCCCCTCCGTCCCATCTTGCCCAGCCCCTCTTCGCCAAGCCACATCCCTCCCCTTCCTAGAGTTACCCGCCCCCCGGCAAGCCTCTTACAACTCCGTCCCTCCTCACCACGCCACACCACTCCCCGCCTCAGCCCTCCATTCCTCGCCAAGCCTCGAACCACCCCGCGCATCCTCTCCACGCCACATCCCAGCCAGCCCCGCGTCCCCGCCAACCCTCGTACCAGCCCGCCCCTACCTGCGCCGCCTGTTCCCGTCATACCTCACATTTCCCACCCCTCACCGGTACCAACACGTCGTGTTCTGGCCCTTTTCGCGCCGCCCTTCTTCCCCATCCGAGCTACCCCAGTTCGTCTTGGCCCATCCTCGAGTTCCATCTTATCCCATCCCATCCCATTCTATTGCATTTCATCACACCTCATCACATTCTATTATTTTTCATTCTCTGCAATTCTAATCCACACCATTACATTCCATCCAATTCCAAACAATTTAATTCAATCCCATCCAATTCTATTCCATTTCATTCGCTTTCTTATTCCATTCTCCTTCCATCCATTTCAATTCATCCCTTGTCTTATATTCCATTGCATCCCATCCCATTCCAATCTACAAAATCAAATCCCCTTCAATCCCTTCTAATTTCATTCCATTCTAATCCGTCCCATTTGAATTCCTTCCATTCTTTTATATCCCATTTTTTAAGCATTCCATTCCCTTTCTTTCCTCCCTATCGCGTTTCATTCCACTCCGTTTCCTCCACTTCCATTCCTTCCCAACCCATTTCACTCATCGCTTCCCTTTCCCTCCCGTCTCGGCTGGTCTCGTCCTGTCCTTTTGTTCAAAACACAACCTGCTCTTTCCTGTTGGGTCCCGCCCTTTTATATCCCACCACGTTTATTAATATTATAAAAATATAATTTGACCAATACTTCGCCACGAGGTGGCGTGTTTCGGCTCGCCTCCAGACCCTTAACTGGCTTGTAAGCGAGCCCTGGTCGACCACACGCTGTGTGAAGCTATGTCACCACGCCACTTAACATCGACAGGTCACGCCATTGCGTAGGTGAGCATTGACTAAATAAGCTAGTCATTTTATCTATGACCACACCGTGACAATTAATGAAATATGGTATATAAAAATCTATATTTGTTTGTCTTTTATGCGCTGCAGTACCGTTCATAGCTTTTGTAGCTAAACCTTTAGCCAAATTATTGCTTGCCCTTGCGCGAAGAATAAAGAAATAGTATAATGGGAATGCGGGTATGTCTGTCGCACATAGATGCGCGATAATGCCAAATTTATGCGCTTATCCTGTAATTGTGAAATATCAGCCGGAATTATTACTTGCACGTTATCTATGAAAAAGTGAATCAAATTTCTCCACGACAGTATCACAGTGAATGCATGCCCAAACTTGAGGGAGAACGTTTTAATATTAGGATTCTTGAAAAACGTATCAAAACTAGGACATAGAATAAATTCATACTCCCGGGAAACTCTTTCATATATTAAAATTTTGGCAGAGCGTAGAGTAACAAAGGTGTTTAACAATCTTGTGAGCACTAGCGTGCGAAGGACGCATGAATTGCAAAGCGAAGCATTGCCGAGTCCAGTGCTTGTTAATAAATTAATAATGTAAATTCTAGAATAATAATAATTATTATTATTGTTATTATTGTTATTATTATTGTTATTATTATTGTTATCGTTATTATTATTGTTATTGTTATTATTATTGTTATTATTATTGTCATTACTTTCACATTCAGAGAAAGTTTGCTTTTCGTGGTATTACAGAAAATATTAAGTCAAACAGTCGTCGTAACGAAAGTGCAGTCGTCGTGCCGAGGAGTATCTTCCAAGATGTCGCGCGGAGTGTAGTGGGCCCTTCGTCCCTTCATCCCGCCGTCCCAGCGGAGCCCTTCAAGGGCCGCGTGCGCGCGCGGGATCCGTTCCCCTTCAGCCCTTGTGCCCGTCGCCGAGAGCCCCCGGGATATTTTTTCCTCTTCGCCCGCGAAGATTTGTCACGGTTATTGCCAGGCGTCGCGGCGCGGGTTTGCAATGACTGGCTCGCGTATCACACCCCCGCAGCAAGGGCTCGTCCAACCCCCGCTGTCTCCCCAGCGGCCCCCGCCGACGCCGTCGACTTCTACGCCGCCCCCGCCGCCCCCGCCACCCCCGCCGCCCCCGCCGCCACCGCCGCCCCCGCCGAAACGAAAATAATATATTATTTTACAATTGTATTATTGCACAATAATAATAACAGTGTATTTGGACTCCGTGGCGTAAATCGTAACGTGGTAGTCACCTACAAGAAAATTGTAACAGGTAAATCTCATTATATGCTCCACCTGAACATGCATAAAACAACATTCCACATTTATAGAACACATACTACTCCTCCTTTAATATTATTTAGTATATATTCTCACTTCTATTTAACTCTAAATTTGCACCCTGTAAAATACTTTACACCACGGAGTTAAATTATATCGTTACAAAAACTTGCACTGCGCCAGAAACCACCCCAATGAGACGTGTAAGATATTAACATATTGACTAGCCTGTTGCCGACTTCACTCGTAGACAGTTCTCACCTTGTCAAAAATCAGGGAGGCTGTTGCTGATATGACGTCAAATCGACCTGCAAAAATTATTTTTGGGTGTATTCAAGTTTCTTTAAATGCACAAAATCATTTAAATGTATCTTCTCCATGACCATCACTAGAACCTCCCCTACAATCACCGCCATCACTCTCACCCATAGACCCATCAACTTCACTGACGCCACCCCCGTCTCCGTCTTCCCCTCCGACGGCCCCTCCCGGCGAGCGAGGCGGGGGGCGAGGCGGGGCCGGGAAATAAGACAATGTAATGAAAATAAGCGCGAACGCCTCCGCTGCGCGGGACGGGCGATTTGTCTTTCTCGGCCCCCGCTCGCTCAGTTATATTTCAGTTTGCGAGGCTTCCGCCTCCGTCCCGCCTCGCCTCGCCCCTCCCCGCCCCGCCCCGCCCCGGGCGGCGCGCGACTCGCTCTCCCGCAGCCGAAGCTGACGCCTCCGCAAGGGGAAGGACGTAGTCGATGGCACTGCCCCGCCTCTGCGTGGGCTCGTGCGCCAGGCTCTCGCCCGCGCCATCACTGTAGTTATCCCAGCACTCGTCCCCATGCCCGTCGCCTTCACCGCCCCCGTCCGCGTCCCCGCTCCTGTCTCCGGACCTGCGCCTGTCCCTACGCCCGCGCCCATCCCCGTCATCTCGCTCGTCCCCTTCTCAGCGCCCGTCCCCGCGCCCGTCCCCGCGCCCGTCCCCGCGCCCGTCCCCGCGCCCGTCCCCGCGCCCGTCCCCGTTCCGACACCCGTTCCGACACCCGTTCCGACACCCGTTCCGACACCCGTTCCGACACCCGTTCCGACACCCGTTCCGACACCCGTTCCGACACCCGTTCCGACACCCGTTCCGACACCCGTTCCGACACCCGTTCCGACACCCGTTCCGACACCCGTTCCGACACCCGTTCCGACACCCGTTCCGACACCCGTTCCGACACCCGTTCCGACACCCGTTCCGACACCCGTTCCGACACCCGTTCCGACACCCGTTCCGACACCCGTTCCGACACCCGTTCCGACACCCGTTCCGACACCCGTTCCGACACCCGTTCCGACACCCGTTCCGACACCCGTTCCGACACCCGTTCCGACACCCGTTCCGACACCCGTTCCGACACCCGTTCCGACACCCGTTCCGACACCCGTTCCGACACCCGTTCCGACACCCGTTCCGACACCCGTTCCGACACCCGTTCCGACACCCGTTCCGACACCCGTTCCGACACCCGTTCCGACACCCGTTCCGACACCCGTTCCGACACCCGTTCCGACACCCGTTCCGACACCCGTTCCGACACCCGTTCCGACACCCGTTCCGACACCCGTTCCGACACCCGTTCCGACACCCGTTCCGACACCCGTTCCGACACCCGTTCCGACACCCGTTCCGACACCCGTTCCGACACCCGTTCCGACACCCGTTCCGACACCCGTTCCGACACCCGTTCCGACACCCGTTCCGACACCCGTTCCGACACCCGTTCCGACACCCGTTCCGACACCCGTTCCGACACCCGTTCCGACACCCGTTCCGACACCCGTTCCGACACCCGTTCCGACACCCGTTCCGACACCCGTTCCGACACCCGTTCCGACACCCGTTCCGACACCCGTTCCGACACCCGTTCCGACACCCGTTCCGACACCCGTTCCGACACCCGTTCCGACACCCGTTCCGACACCCGTTCCGACACCCGTTCCGACACCCGTTCCGACACCCGTTCCGACACCCGTTCCGACACCCGTTCCGACACCCGTTCCGACACCCGTTCCGACACCCGTTCCGACACCCGTTCCGACACCCGTTCCGACACCCGTTCCGACACCCGTTCCGACACCCGTTCCGACACCCGTTCCGACACCCGTTCCGACACCCGTTCCGACACCCGTTCCGACACCCGTTCCGACACCCGTTCCGACACCCGTTCCGACACCCGTTCCGACACCCGTTCCGACACCCGTTCCGACACCCGTTCCGTTGCACTGTGCAGTTGTGTTGCAGTGATACATACGTCGAGATCCCAGAGTTCGATTCGCGTCGATGGCGAATTTATGATACCAACTATTTAGCTAGGTCCAAGGCACCGCTGTGCCAGGGTAAACGTCTAGATGCAGCCTGCTGTCATCGATTGTTCCGTGTGTTTGCCAACATAACGGGGGCAAATGCCGTTCCTAAACAAAATAGTTCCAACCGCGCGTGATGCTTTCCTACCCTTCCTTGTTGCCTTCACTCTCCTCACATAACACACTTTTACGTGCAGCATATTATCACACAAATTGGGATGGGTTTATCCCAGAAGAGAAGCTCTCCCAGCTGAAATGAGTGGAAGGGGAAACCCCGGTCTCATAGTTTCCGTGTTTGAAATAGCTAATTGTTATAAAATATTATACACAATAGGCGCGCGAGGTGATTCGCGCGTTTGTATCTTGTCGAGCACTCATTCACTCGGGTGACAAACTCGACTCGTACACTAATAACCTATTTCTCTCACTTGTCGCGTAAATTGCTATTGCAGTAGTTAAAGAAGGAAATCCTATGAAGAAGACCGTTATCGTGTTTTGGTGCCAAATGAATTATAATTTTTGGAATGGCCAAAGTCGGGAATGTTTTATATTAAATGCGATGACCTACACCTGGATTCTCGCCCTTGTCTTGAAAATGACCGCTTAAAGCGAATTAAATTTTCGTGTGTTTTGCTGCTTCTTGAATTCGCAAATTGTTTTAAAAAGAAACGAATGCATCCAATCATTGAGCCCATTCCACATATGTACCATTTATCCATTTGTTTTAGATGTTTCTCAAATAGAATTCTCGCGCTCACGCCCCCCGTCCGACGCTACCCTCCCCCCCTGACCGTATTCTCTCCGCTCGACCCAATCCCGTCACACCTCACGAAACTTCCGTGTCATTCCTCACTATCGACGCACCTTTTGCCCTACTTTTGATATGAGTATCTCCTCCCCCTGCTATGATATGCATCAAGTTAATACGCGCCCCCGCAACGTCTGCCACGTCTCTGTGCACTTCATCATCTCAGAGTTGCCAAATTGAAGAATCGGAAGATTTCTCCAAATATGGGACAATTCATATCTTATGGAGTGATAATGCTGCACTTCGGGATGGGTTCGGGGAAATGTAGGTACTGATAATTACAATATGTTAGAAATGATTTTAGGAAAGCAGTTGAAATTTAGACACTATTTTCAAATGAGACATTATTTAGAAAATACAAGGACATACAGAGATATAATTTTGTATTTTATTAGAGATAAATAGTAATACAATGCATTGATTCTGAACAAAGCATTTTTAGTAAATAATTCTTCGTCTGACTCTTAGAAAACTACATTAAATCAATTCAAAACAAATTTAAATAATTCATAGAAACATTATTCTTAATTTGATGGAATTTTTATTTTCTAATTTGTCTTTTTAGGGAAGTACCCAAAATGTACTCTTATTTGTGGAATATCCCGTCCGTGCATATGGCAACACTGTACAAACCTAACCCAACCTCCCGCATCTCCTTCCTCTTGACCTCTCCTCTTCCCCCCTCCCCTTGGCCGTCGCAGCGGCGACGAGACGAATGAATGGCCGTGGCCCTTTAGCCGGCGTTAACACCGTGTTCGTTTTCCTGCAGCCCTTTGCGGTCGCGTTAATGTTTCTTAATGAGGCGTCGGACATCCACGCGAGTCCTCGACGTTTTTCGGTTTCGTTCTCCTCGCGTCGTGTACCCTACGTGGAGCAGGGGCGACTGGCGAAAATAACTCTGAAGCGGGTGGAAACGTGCAGCGGAAATGAAGGGGAAGTCAAATACGAGAGGGAACATTTTGAGAGAAAAATGCGAAGAACTAACGCTTTATGTTCATATGTAATTTTAATACAGGAGCTCCTGGCGCTGAAAAAGATACTTATATCCAAGTTTGAAGTTTCAAACCCGATGAAAGCGATGAAAGCCTTCAGAGAAGTAAAACCAGCTGTCCCATTTAGATTTACTAGCTGTGAAAGATAGTCAAACCTAAAAGAAGTCTCTGAGATACATTCAAATCGTTTTTTTCGTCGCCTAAGTGATACATTCTTTCTCAACTAGACGGTAAAAGGAGCATAGCAACATGTTCATAGTGGGAGGAAAGAGTAGACCTGATAGCCCGAGTCTCGCTACACAAAGTAAACTATGAACTAAACTGAACATGTATTTTAAAGTTTCTTATTTCGTCACCAGATAGGGCGATAAATCACCATTCGACAAAACAAACTTCCTGCTATAGAACCTCACAGGCTAGAGGAAAAGAGATTTCCTTCACATCTGGTTCTCCTTGAACTTGATCCAGGAAGTCACTCACGCTAGTTGACAAGACATGACGTGAGTTGTCGTGTTTGGATTTCTAAACATCATTATTGAGAAATAAATCTGTAAAATGTAAGTATAATCTTAGCATTTAATATATATGTTGATTCAACATCGAAGTAAAAAATTCTGAAAAATTGCAGCGTTTTATGCATTTAGTGTAATGATAATTTAGATCCTCTTATATTCATGTCCTCCCAAAAATCATTCGCTTCATTGAAATATGTCCCAAAGATATCTCATTGGGTAACGAGCTCGCTTTCCATGGCGCGATCCGGGTTCGATTTCCCGATCGGGGAAGATTATAGTGTGCGCTTTCCTCACAATATCCCAGTATCTGTTGCTGTGTGTCGATGCGAAAAGCTCAATTCTCTGGTTGAGAAGAACAGAATACCGCCTAGGGATGTCTATGTGCTAACCAGTGGAACTCCTAATCCATGGTCGCAGAGCCAGAACGCCGTGGTAGGCCTTGGCACCGTTAGAAGTTGTTCAGCCAATACAGACAGTCATAGATACAAATATCTCTTGATTAGGAGATTTTTCTGTACTGGCTATGAAAACATCTTATTTTAATCCAAAGGTTTCTTCTACTTTCGCACTTATTGACTCCTCAGATGTCGTCTCCAAAACTTTTTTAACTTGTGGTCTTAATACTGATAATTTAAGAAAACTGTAAACAACAATGACGTTAATTTACTACTATTCAGTTACACGACATTTTTATATAATTATATAAAATATAACTATAAATACGAAAAATAATAATCCAGAACTCAATAATGTAAGATGAATACCACTTCTGAAGTTAAGTTGCAATAAAAAAAAGATTGTAATCGTATATTAAGTAGTATATATCTTGTGAAGAGTCTGTGAGGTTATTTTTATTAGACGAAATATTTGTTGAAGTTATGCGAGATATGAGCTGTTTTTCTATCAAAAATAACTTCATATTGTAACACCCCCAGTCGTCTCAGGAGAGAACGCCCGGTAAGCGGTCCGGTTAAGAGCTCAGTCGGTGATGGAACGAATCGTTAAACAGATACTGGTAACATGAAAGAAACACTTTGATCACTGGTAAAAATCACTTTTATTCCTGGGCAAAATAATTTAAAATGCCCCAGGGAAGTTACACTTGTAAATAGAATAAGAAATCTGAAAATTAGGTGGAAAGAATAGAAGATGAAAAGTTAGTATTCAGAGTAAAGCTTAAAAATTAGGAAGACTTATAATTAACATTACAATGGCAAAATACAAAAGTTACAAATCGATGCGCCATAGCGCGGCGCCGCATTACAAAACTTTACACGGGACGAATGCCCATTGAAAAATACTGCCTGGAAAGGGTCTCTGCGCGCCTGGGGAGGGCGCGGCGCGGGCGAGGAAACGGCTGTCGTCCTTCGGAAGAATTCGGCGGAGGTCAATGGCCCCCGGGGCCAAGGGCGGTCGGGTCGTTGACGTCACCACAGGAGGGGCGGCGCGTGGCTGCGTTGACGGCGTCTGGCATTGAACTGCGTCTGGGAGGACTGGCAGAACTGGTAGTACTCTGGTAGAACTCGGAGTAGCCGGGCGATCTCAATCTCAGGAACGTAGTAATTAACCACGCGTACCTCTGATTCTCATTATAATAATTGTCGAACACAACTTCGGACAGTTCAGCGATCCTTCGGAGAAACGTTCGCCTCTCGTCACGACGAATTCCCACCCCAGAGAATTTTCTCTGTCTACTGCAGCCGGCTCAATGCTCAAAACTCGCAGCAAAATAACATAAGTCCCACATAGGCACATTCGCCCGAATAATTCCCACCCCAGGTAAGTTTTTCTCCCAACTGCCCTCAGTCTAGAACTCAGGCTCCTTCCGACGAATAATTATAAGTTTTTCAGAGGCACACTGGTCTCTCCCCGACGAATAGTTACCCCCCAGAGAAGATTCTCTCCCGACTGCCCCCCCCGTCTAAATTATCTGGCCCCGTCTGATGCTCTGCACTTTCTGATATTCTCTCACTCGAAATTGTATTAGGTCAACTTTTACCCCCGCTCGTTTTCTCGTATGTTCCAGCTCCTTATGATAGTCGCGTCGCTATTGGCCAAAGGTAGTTGCGCATTACACTATTTCCAACCAATCGCGACGGGGAAGCCACGGAAGTTTCAACTCTTTGCGTCACTGTGAGCGTCCAGAATTTTCCTATTCCTTCTAGAACACCGGTCATGCTTGCACAAGGCAGGCGTTGTCCGTGAAAGAATTTATCGCTCTGGGATTCCCTGGATGTCGATTTCAAGAGCGTTCTAGAAGGATCGCTGCTGGCCATGCGAACACGTGCCTCTCAGTGAATCTTTCGACGACTGACCCTTGTAACGACTTTCTTAATGTGCCGGGGGCGCAAACGGGTGTCGCGATAAGCGAGGTTGCACGTGCAACGCCGTCTGTTCATTTCCCAACTGCCCTCAGCCTTATGAAATTTTGTATGAGGAAATTGGTATCGCTACAATATGTATTTAAATTCGTCGCTTAAAAATGAATATTTTAGGCCTCTTCGTAAAAAATTGCAAAACTTAACTTTTGACCCTTTCGGTGCCACGCTCTAAAGTGTTGATGATGAATAAATTTGGTTATAATTTTATTTTCTACCGTCTATATCATCCTACGCTCAAAGGAGTTTGTGTGATTCTTCGATAATCAAAATTCGAATCTAAGTCCACGAGTGAAATCTTTATCCTGGTATTCGCATGAAAATGCAATATAACACGCTAGCTTCTTGAAATAAATAAACTACCTTTTTTCATTAAAATCTCTTTCCAAAAAACCATCTGAAATATTCCGAAAATAATAAATGTACAAACTCAAACAATTAAAACATTTTTTCGAAATCATATTTCAAAACTAACAATAAAATACAACCCATCTTTTCTCAAAAGCATGTGTTCCCTTTCGACTTCGTAACTGAAGTCGTGCAGATAGTAGCTGACATTTCCCACACAATTGGAACTTAAATATTTGAAAAGAGGTGGTGACCATGACCAACTTTGTTGGTTCGCCATTCATATTACACAGCACCATAATTAAGCGTACTTCGAATTGACGTAATTCTGTGAAAAACCGGACAGGATATATTTGGACTTCAGATCAATAATAAAACCGACAAGCGATCTATACTGTCATTGAGGGAAAGGAGGATTGTTTATGGTTTTGTACTTCTAATTTTCAAGTCATAAATATTAGAAATTTACGCATGTAACAAAAATTATTTTAAATAAGAGTTTTCGTTCACGCATGCAACAAATTTATCAGAGTGCATTGGGAGCTATTTCCTAACTTCATACATAGTACACACTTTGTATGTGAGGGTGAAAGTATTCAATTGTAAATGTAACAATTGCTTTACGTGTCAAGGAATGAATGAACCATTTTATTTAATTAATCAATTAAGATAATTAATTCGTTTTGAATTGTGCTATGTCTATGTGCGTACCCTCTTCTTTCCTCTGTGCTCAGTAATAAATTCATTGCGTTTTCAATTTAAAGTATCAATGATAACGTTCACTTACGTTGTGTTCTTACAAAATCTGTGTAAGAAAGAAACAAATGGAATTTGAAAGTAATCATTATATATGTAGGTTATATTAACTAACTATTAACTGTGCATATTCTTAATAAAATTATAAGAATTTCGTTCTGATGAAAATAATTTGCTGCTATCAATAAATCAACAATTATTTTTGATAATATGAAAAGGCGAAGGAGGTGGTGTCTGAGGTGGAGGCAGGGAGTTAGCAGCAACAGGGGTGGAGGAAGGGGTTGCAGTGTTGATGCAATGGGTTGGGACAGCGGCAGTATCAAGAGCCCCGGGCTGGACAGTGAGACGAGGTGCGTCGAGGCCATCCCGAATGACTGGGGGCCCCTAAGCCCGCGACAACAGCGACAGCACCAGTGTCAGCCTCTGCATTCGCTGAGGGTTAATAGTATCGATGAGGGAGGTTAGTGCGATGTGAGGTAAATACGAGTCGGTTGAGGGACAAAAACACCCAACGTGAGGTGGTGACGAGAACGGGCTTAGTCGAGGCGGGGAAGGGAAGGTGATGAGGAAGAGGGACGCGGATCATGGGATGAGTGGAGCGGTGGCAGACAAGGCAGACTGTGGTGTGGTGAAAGCGATGACGAAATTCGGATGACGCGGGCTTCCGGGAGTTTCCTCCACCAAGCATGTCCCCCCACCAGTGCACCGCCGTAGATTGAACATGCTGAAAGCTTCTGACTGGTTTCCTTGAATGTGTAGTACTGTACTTCATTTAAGTATGTTGGCGTAAGGGAATATGAGTGCACAACAATGAATACGGGAAGATCGCGCGTAAAAATCATGTCTCTTTTGTTAGGGCATTGCTCCTACGTTTGTGTGGTATATATAGGAGGAATCACGGAAAACAATGTCACAAAAGCCAGCGCAACTATTGGGAGTGAACAATACAACAGGGGCTGAGCAAGCGGTGAGCGATGCAGGGATGTGGTGCGGCGGGGAGAGAGCAGGACGAGGTGGACCACCTGGTAGAGTGAGCTGCAGGACGCGCAGAGTCGTGGCTTGTACGAGGCGGTGGTGTAGTGGAATCGGGAAATGGTTGGGACTGGGAAGGAATGGGCGGGTGGGAGAGCGAGCTGGGAGAGGCGGGACAGGGTTGTGTGCGGAAGAAACTGTCTGCGCGACACAGCAACAAGGCCGAGTAGAAGGAAGCTAACGCATTGGGATTTAGCGGGGAAGGGCGGGGGCTGAATTAAACGGAAAGGGACGTCGGAAGATGTGGAGGCGCGGAGAGGTTTGAATAAATTGTAGCGGAGGGATGGGTTAGAAATAGATGGACTGAGGGAGTGGGAGGGAGCTTGGTGGAGGTGGGGATGGGACAAAAGTTGAGCAAAGAAGGATAGGAACGGGGTGGAGGAAATGTGAAGGAGAGAAATGTTGGGAGGGTCGGTACAGGGGGCAGCGAGTGGTGCGGGGATGGAGAGGAGGAGACTTGCGCAGGGGTGGGTCTGTATGGGTGGTGAGCAGTGCTGGGAAGGAGGAGGTAGAAAGTGAAAATATGAGGGATGGGCGGGTTGGGGAAGAGGCAAACGTTGCAGCGGCGAGGAGCCGGGGGGGGAGGCAGGGCGGACTGCGAGTGGTGTGAGAGCGGGTACGGGGCGAGATGGGAAGAGGAAAGGTGAGTGTGGGTTGGGATGGGGGCAGCTGCGGTGCGGGGGCCGGGCTGGGCTGAGGCGTTGCTGTGGGGCGGCACGGCGCCGGCAGGTAGAGCAGACGGCGCGAGCGAGATCCTGTTGATTGGCCAAACAAGCCAACGCGTCGCGCCCTTGGGGCCTGCCGCTGCTTACCCCCTTCCCTCCGCTCGCCTGGTGCGCTGTGCTGTGTCACCACGCTGCGTGCGTCCCACGGGCAACGATCTAGGTTGGGCGTACAGTCGGCCGCTACTTGCTGGCCACTAGTTTGTTGGCCATTAGTAGGTGGTCACTAATCGCAGGTCACTAGTCCCTAATTTTTGTTCACTAGTCGCTGGCCACTAGTTGTTGGCCACTAGTTGCTGGCCACTAGTTGCTGGCCACTAGTCGCTGGTCACTAGTCACTGAACCCTAATCACTGTCCCTAGTCGCTGGACATTAGTCGCTAGCATCAGCAGCTCGTCGCAACGTCTTGCCACTGCACCTTATACCGCCTACAAGTCGTAACCCCTTTTTCTCTACGATTATTCTGCTGGGAAAAAACTTAACGAGCTTGTAAGCTATATAATTGAAATATAAAGCATGGAATTGCATTTTTTTGAAGAATACCCTGAAAGCGTGAATTAACAAATAAATCGTCATTAAATTTACCGTCGATAATAGCAGTTATAAAAACTTTTATCACAAACGCGCGCATCCTAAATCTAAAGGGAGCAGTGAGGCTTTTCGACACTCTTTTCTATTGAACGTTTTTTTAGATATATAAGAAATAGTGTACCAGTATAGAAAGCATACAAAAATAATGAAATTAAATATTTAATGTTTCAGTTAATAAATATTAATTTCATGTGAGAACATTTACATGCTGCCATATGGCTGGAAGAGTATCTTTTCCAAACATATTTGTATATCATGTATTATTTTCACCATTAAATTATGAGGTTAAAAGAGATAAAATCAGCTAGTGAACGTATTTATGAAAACAAAAAGCTTTATTATGTTAGGCTTCGAAAACACTTTTGAAATATTGGGGGGAATGGAATGATGATGAAATATAATAATAATAATAATAATAATAATATAATTATTATTAATTATTATAATATTTAATTATTATATTAATTATAAAATTTAATTATATTTATATAATTATAAATATATTATTTATTATTATATGACGATAATTACAATAACAGTAATATATAATAAAACTCAGTTTTAAGTCAGTTTAATAAGTAATTCAATATATACATGAAATAGTATTTCATGTAATAACATCTTCATTTGCTAAATATTATTGACAATCAAAGGTCAGTAATAAATGAAGTTAAAATAATGTAAATGATTTTGTGTTAGGACCTTGCTAATGCATTTATACTTCTCACTTAATGTTTCTTTTTGTGGAAGAGGTCAATTTAATTTACAACGAACACGTCTCATTCATAATCCATTCCTAAGTCCAAAATATGAAATACCAATATGACGAAATATGTTCAAAATATGTATTTCGAAGATTTATTGATCGTGCTGTTCTTTAATGTACAACGTAATGATCTACATTCTACTTAATAGTTTAGAAAATGGTGTCATTTCCATTGTTATCGCACATCACTGAATTAACTATATTGAAAAAATACTCTTCTTGAATAATACTAATAAAGAATAAGCTTTGGCGAATACGATTATATGTAAATACATGTCAAATTCTGAATTTCCATTTCCCTCATGCATCATCTACACAATATCGTATATAAACTTTAGTAACGAGTTTGAAATAAAATATTCGGTGTACCTAATTATAAGCAGGTATAATGTGTACTAGTAAAATATTAATAATATTATCGTCATGTAAATAAATACAGAATGCATTTTGCGCATGTCAGAACGCAATCAAAAAGTTCAGAAATAAGGAAAGATATTGGATAAACGCAAGCAACTCATATTTGAATATCACACCTCGCCATTTTATTCCTTATCAGACACAATTCAACTGCTAAATAAATTGCAAACAATGCGAGGTCGAACCGGTTGTTGAAAATATTTTTTTTTATCTGGCGACCACAACGCTCTCCTGTTTTAATCATATTTTTAATTAACGCGTTCATAAAGCGCATTGTCATCTCGAATCTGCCATGAAACCCGTTGCCGTCATTTGATGCTGGTCTTTCCGAGTCCACCAGTATTGCTCTCTGGCGGCTGCCGGACAAAACAAATGGTAACACGCAGTGGCGCATTTTCGCCGCTCTGTAATTCCGGCTGTTTGTCAATTGCGCGGAATCTATTTTTATTTGGCCAGGGAGCCCGCACACCTTTGTGTCTTTTGTTCGCCGCGGCGCACGGCGCTCCCGTTTAATATTCGTTGTTCTTTGTGCGACGTCCGCTGTGCTGTGGTGGTTGGCTGGTCTGAGCGGTCGCCCCTGCGTGACCTGGCGTAGGCAACCTGTCAAACGGGAGCGTACGACGGGACAGGCGCTGGTTTCCTGCCGCAGGCGAATGGAAAAGCGCTGCGGATTTGTGGAGAATTTTCTATTCCGGGCGGCGTCTAAGAGTTGTCGTTTGTGCACTGTAATGAAGGTAGATTAAAACAAATTATGACATTATTCAGTAACAATTATTAGTAACAAAACGTCATCTGTTGACAAAAAACGATGAAAGAGGTCCTAGAATAGAATATTACATTATAGAACACAAGCACGTCATCACATATTTTGGAAATATAAATGACACTCAATAGGTCAATGTAATATAGGATATATTAAAATTGTATTCTTTATCGTTCATTGTAACTGTAAAAATAAAAATATAAAGAGGTTATCTGAGGAAACTTAACGAACATTAATATATTGATTTAACAGACTTAAGATTTAACTTAACAAATTGTAATTTGGATAAATATATTTTCTTCTTCTAGTTAAAAGCCTCCTGCTCAAAATGATATATTTTTGTGGTAAAATTGGAATGAGAAATATCTCGAAATCAGTGACGTAGAATATCTCGACTTATATCAAAACATCGTTTGATAACATAGTTTTCTCTTTATCCGGTTATGGGACGGAGAGCTTGTTTACACAATAAAGACAAATACACGCTAGACAGATATTAATTCTAATAATCACGGTACGAGCAAGTATTGATTAGTTTATGCGATATAATGAAACGCAAACGTAGCAGAGTACAGGAAACTGAAACACTTTAATACTTCGATTTTTTCTACTTATCTCTCTCGGTACATACAATGTTATTGATTACGAACCTTCGAAAACAAATTATTATCTTTCAGATTGTCACTATACCGATTCTACCGTTTCAATAGAGGATTTTTTAATAAGTAAGTAAGCGTCTGCACAAGGGCAGCGTACTAGATTCCCATGGTGCGATCCCAGGTTCGATTTGTGGTCGGAACAAAAATTGAGTTGTAAATTCTTTTTAAAATTGTTTCAGTTTCTGTAGCTGTGTGACAAAGAAAAGTGCAAGAAAACAGAATTAACAAGTTACGGAGAAAATAAAATTCGTCATGTTCGCCACATATCTCCCTGACTCCCGCAAGCGTGGGTATTAAACCAGGCTCAGGCATCGTCATATCGTTAGTTAACCGACAAAGTCGGACAAACTACGACAATGTACTGAAAATGCCAAATACATATATATATTGTGACATACCTGGTGGTGCCAGGTATTTTCACTGCAATACAACACTAAGAGAGGGTGTCTTTTACGTGAATGGGTCCCTGGATAAGTTGGTGCAACGTTGGGGTGGTTAATCATAAATTGAAATACAATTATAAACAAGATTTATTTTAAATCAAATTTGTTATTTACATAATCAGACAACGTTTTTACACTCTGCCTTGGTACCAAGATTAAGAGTGAAATGCATTTCTCATACCTTCGGGGCCCAGATCGAATACCTATGAAGTTCGTAGAACCGCTCGTGCCGACCGGATTGTCGACCTCTGCTACTGCTGCGGGCCGTCAGCGTCGGATGGCATGGTAATCGCCCACGGCTGATGCTCCAGCAATTCTTCCCCGATCAGGATCTTGACACCTCGGCTTCGCACCTTCCTCGAATCACTGTCCGTCAGTGGGTTTAATTACACAACCCGCGCCTACTCTGTATACTGGTCACAGTTCTGCACCGCGCAATTTCAAGAATGTTTCCACCGCGCCAACTAATAAGAACAACATCAATTATTCTACCAACACTAATCTTTCACTATACTGATACTTCTAATGTTCTATTTACACGTCAATTACTTTGCGGTTCCTAATAGCACATAAAATACGTCGCAATGTTATATGCGTCCATACACCGGCGGAGAACTCTCGCCGCACGTCCGCACTCGCCGCCGCTCTCCTAACGTCTCTCTGGTCAGCGCTCTGCCAACGGCTCTCGTCCGCGATTCTCGTAACGAACTTTTGCACGTGCGCGTTGCCCAGTTCTAACCGAAATTCACACGCTGGTCTCCCCCAGCGGTGGCACCGTCGGCGGTAGCCCCGGTCGCTCGCCGCCCCGGCGAGCCGCGCTCGGCGCGCACACCGCGCAGTCCAAACTAGCGATTAATTTCTTACACTAATGATTTAATTAGTGTAATGAAACACATATTCTGGGTTTCATCACCCCCCCCCTTTCTTTTTTTGAATTTTTTCCACTTCTGGAAAAATTCACACTAGTAACATCGACACTGCCAATGGTTGCACTCGTTTGCATATTGCTCGACGCCCTATATACACTTATGACTTAAAATCGAATTAACATGTGATTACTTATTATTAACCCTAACATTACACTTATTTACACTTCACTATTTTCCATCCATGTTGAACCAGGTTTCCGATTTGAAGCTTGTAATGTCCTACTGTCTTGTCTCTTGTGCGACAGTTCATCCCCATTTTGCTGACCGTGATTTCCTAACTCACAGTTGTAGGACATAGCTTCCAGCGTGTTGAACACATCTTGATAGGTATCATCCCATTTCCAGCTACGACCTCTTCTACGTTTGTACCAATGGTTGACCATACCATCACTCTTCCCTCGCCCCTGACTTCGCTCCATTCTTGACCTGCCTACATCTCCTTCACTCCCATTCGTTGGGGCGTCTGCAAACATGAAGTTGTACCCCTCCAATATCTTCAAACCCTTTCCTAAATCGGTATGATCTGCTCTGCTCAGTAGGCTCTGCACGGTAACAAGATACTGTCGCGTTGACATGCAACTAATTCCTTGATATTTTATAGGGGCAAATAATGTTGTTGGTTCCATAATGCTCTTCGTTCTGTATTCACTACGACTTCCCGTAATGTAGTTGTAATGGCTGTTCCTCTGGTCGCTCTTGATGTTTATTTGGGTTTCTTCGCTCCGCTTTCGTACGGAAATCTTGTCTTCAAATTCCTTCAAAAATTTCGGAAATATACCAAAATTCTCTGCCCATGTCCTGGCGTTCTCTTCTAACATTGGGTGTAATAACTGGATCTTGTATCCTTCCAATATGTTGTTTGATGCTAGGTGCCGTTCTTCTGCTCGCAGAACTACCTTAGGGTTTTCCGCCCCATCTCCCAGAGATTTCATCGACTTTGGAGGCATAATTGGTGTCACCCCATACTTGACACTTGGCGGCATTTTCCCGTCTTCTTCCTGTTTAAACTCTTCTTGTACTCTTTTCTCTTCGCACCCTTGTATATTTTCCACGATTTCTTCTTCTACTATGCGCTCCATTTCTTCTATTTTCATTTCCATTTCTTCTTCTCTTATTAACTTCAATTCTTCCGTTTTCACTTTCACTTTATAAACATCCTCCTCGGTCTCGATTTGGACCTCCACCGTTTTGCCCTCCGCTGTCTTGACTTCCTCATGGATTTGGTTCGTCATCCCCTCGTTTCTATCTGTTATCGCTACCCTAACATCTACTTGATGGCATGATTGAAATTTTAGCACCTCATCTTTCCTATCCAGTTCCTCCGCTTTCCCATACGGTTTTTCGCATATTTCGATGAGCTTCCTATTCCGTTCTTCTGTGATTCTTTCCATTTCTTCTGCCGGCTTCTTAATCTGTTCGTCAACCACCTTCCCGTTCTGTTCTTCTATTAGTTTTATATTCCGTTCCTCCGCCTTCCTATTCTGTTCCTCCTCGGATCTTTTCTGTTTACCTAATTCTTTGCTCTGTTCTTCCGCAAGCTTCTCAATCTGCTTCTCCGTTTGCTGCCTCAGCTGTTCTTCTAATGAATCTTCTGCCATTACGCCCGTACACGCTTCGTATTCTTCGTCCATCCCCAGGTCAAATCCTACCGCCTGGCTCCCCAGTTCTACCACCTGCCGTTCTAGATCTATAATTGCTCTGTGATCGACCAGAAAATCCGTCCCTATGATTACCGAATACAATAATTTTTTGACTACCAGGGCCACCATCTCATATACTTGGTTGCCAATCCTGGCTTGAAACATGATTTGTTTTGTGATGGGGCTTGACTTCTTCTGAGTTGCCCCAATCACATACGCCCTATTCATAGGCAAACACATTACTTCTTTTCCTGTTGCTTTTAACTCCTCATACATTTCTTCTGATACTACTGTGGTCGTGCACCCTGTATCCACTAAAGCTTCTTTAATTATACCTTCACATTCTATCGATATCGTGGGACATTTCCTGATTCTGACCGCTGAGTTCTTACATCTCCGCCACGGTTGGGTATCGTAGGTTACCGGCTGCATAGCGTTTATGGAGACCGCGTTTACGTCATCGATTTCCGCGTCCGCAATGGGGCCACCTATCACCGCGGACTCTATTAGTTTAAATAGTGTCCTTGATCACTACTTGTGCTAGGCTGTGCTAATCGGTCGGGTGCATTCCCGCCCCCGCCTCGCGTCTCCGTACGGTTTGAATTAAATCTGTTCCAGTCCGGTCTCTGGTTCCCCGGCTCTGGTCTCCATCCGTCTCCCCCTCTTCCGCGTTGGTTTCTCTGGTAATCGTTGCTCCTATCATTCCCTTGCCCCTGGTTACGTTCCGATCTAACCATATTAACATTCCCTTCATTTCTGTTCTTTGGTACGCCTGCAAATGTCAAGTCGTACCCTCCTAACACATTCTGGAATCTTTCCAGGTCGGTGTGCTGCACACTACGTAAAAGATTCTGCACCGTAACTGGGAACTGTCTCGTCAGTACACATATTATTTCCTGATCGCTCATCGGTGGGGATAGCGTTTTGTATTCCATAATACGCCTTGTTGCGTATTCCCGCAAACTTCCCATTGACTGGTTGTAATGATTATTCATTAAGCTGATTTTAAAATTAATTTGAATTTCCTCATTCCAATACCGCTCAAGGAATCGATCTTTAAATGCCTTTACTGATTCGGGAAACTTATCAAATGTATCGGCCCATATCCTTGCGTTGCCTTCTAACATTAAATATAATAATTGTATTTTACACCTTTCCGAAGTATTGATAACATCTAGATGTCGTTCTGCTGCCTTCATAAATATACATGGATTTTCTTTCCCGTCTCCTGAAAATTTTAGTGATCTTGGAGGGGTAAATGGTACCGTCCCGCTTGCTGCAATTGGGGATGCCTTGCATTCTTTTATTTGATCAATCTCTGTTCGTAGTAACACAACCTTCTCTTCGCATTCCCGCTTATTCTCCTGCATTTCTTCCTTGACTACTAACTGCATCCTTTCAATTTTCTCGTCCTGCTTAGCGGTTTTATCATCTAACTGTTGGAATAACTTATTCTTCAAATCCCCCCCCCAGACTAATTACTTGAGATTCGAGCTCTTTTTTTTTGTTTCCCTAATTCTTCGGCAGTCCATTGCTCATGAATTTCCACCCGCTCCGCGATTTTGGTCATCTCGCTCTTCGTCAGTTCAAGTTGTTCTTCAATGCGTCCTATTCGCCCCCCTATTTCATCTAATTTCCTATTCTGTTCTTCTGCCAACTTCCCAATCTGTTCCTCTGTAAATATTTTCTGTTCTTCTGATTTCTTATTCAGTTCTTCTAATATCTTCCTATTCTGTTCTTCTGCCTTCCTGTCCCGTTCTTCAGCTGACTTCCCAATCTGCTCCTCTATCTTCATGCTCTGTTGTTCGAACATCTTCATCAACATCTGCATAATACCTGAATTATTATCTTCTCCACCCCCCCGATTTGGATTTCCTACTGCCTGGTTCATTGGGGTTGATGTGACTTGTACATCTTTATTGAAGCTGTCCCCTGACGTATCATCCAACCGACTTCCAATACCACTATCCCTACTTTCCGATGACCTGCTGTTATCGATTCCTACATCTATTTCCCCTACTTCATCCGCCTTTTCTTCCCGGTCCAGCACTACATTTTGCGCCTCCATTCTGTTGCTTTGAGCTGTCCGATCGATTCTCACTACACTAAAATACCGCACAAATTTTCCACTTGCCTCACCTACCAACGATATCACAGTTATCCTATGAAGTAACTATATCCGCCACAACACTGTATCCTTCGTGAATGGATTAATTCACACCTATTTCAATTGCTAACTAATGACGGACAACCCTCACTCACCACCAAAACACAATAACACTAATTCAATAGCCATATACATTTCCACTCACCTACCAATGCATAAACATAATCCTTACAATACATAATATTATTACCATTGAAACACATATACACTGCTAATAGACTCATTAATACTATTACACAAAAATGCTTTCAAATTATAATAAATCCCTTATTAATTGAAATTACTTTTCAACGCACCTATTGCTATATTATGTACATCATCATCATTCACATTTGCATGTCATATCTCCTCCCTGAATTTTCCTCAATAATATAATATAGATATTCACAACAAACATTCACACTGCTGGTATATATTTCCCAACCTGGTATCTTTTCTAATAAATTCCCCACACTTTACCATCACCAATAGATAATGCACTACTGAGTGAATGTTCCCAGCAAAAAAAACAATTTTGTGCATAATTTGTACAACACTATTAACCACCTTTATATTCTCATAAGAATTATTACTGCTTCCCCATTTCTTTGATTTCCATGTTATAAAAAATTGCCAAGCAGTTCAAATATTATTAATATGTCTTACAAAACTTGGAATTCTATTACATTATATTATCTGTAACATGTACATGTATAGCCTTCATAACCTCAGTAACTACAATATTAACTATATATTGGATGCTCACAAATAATTGCCTATGTCAGCCCGCAATTAATTACGCAACAACATTTTTGTAATTATCAACATTTCATTATGCTTACTTGACTTGTGCATGTTTTTGCTAACACATGTATTGTTATTTTTTTTGTTTTACTCTATAATAATACACTTTGCACTGCCTGCTTCTCATCTATACCCTGCATTACTATACATCAGTTACATGTACATTATTTTCCAACATTTCACCAACTTTCCTAAGGCCACATTTCTTAACTATACGTTTTCCACTTGTTCGGGCGCCAGCTGTGACATACCTGGTGGTGCCAGGTATTTTCACTGCAATACAACACTAAGAGAGGGTGTCTTTTACGTGAATGGGTCCCTGGATAAGTTGGTGCAACGTTGGGGTGGTTAATCATAAATTGAAATACAATTATAAACAAGATTTATTTTAAATCAAATTTGTTATTTACATAATCAGACAACGTTTTTACACTCTGCCTTGGTACCAAGATTAAGAGTGAAATGCATTTCTCATACCTTCGGGGCCCAGATCGAATACCTATGAAGTTCGTAGAACCGCTCGTGCCGACCGGATTGTCGACCTCTGCTACTGCTGCGGGCCGTCAGCGTCGGATGGCATGGTAATCGCCCACGGCTGATGCTCCAGCAATTCTTCCCCGATCAGGATCTTGACACCTCGGCTTCGCACCTTCCTCGAATCACTGTCCGTCAGTGGGTTTAATTTCACAACCCGCGCCTACTCTGTATACTGGTCACAGTTCTGCACCGCGCAATTTCAAGAATGTTTCCACCGCGCCAACTAATAAGAACAACATCAATTATTCTACCAACACTAATCTTTCACTATACTGATACTTCTAATGTTCTATTTACACGTCAATTACTTTGCGGTTCCTAATAGCACATAAAATACGTCGCAATGTTATATGCGTCCATACACCGGCGGAGAACTCTCGCCGCACGTCCGCACTCGCCGCCGCTCTCCTAACGTCTCTCTGGTCAGCGCTCTGCCAACGGCTCTCGTCCGCGATTCTCGTAACGAACTTTTGCACGTGCGCGTTGCCCAGTTCTAACCGAAATTCACACGCTGGTCTCCCCCAGCGGTGGCACCGTCGGCGGTAGCCCCGGTCGCTCGCCGCCCCGGCGAGCCGCGCTCGGCGCGCACACCGCGCAGTCCAAACTAGCGATTAATTTCTTACACTAATGATTTAATTAGTGTAATGAAACACATATTCTGGGTTTCAATATATATATATATATATATATATATATATATATATATATATATAATTCAGCTTCTGTGAAAATGGTGGTCGCGCGGCGGTTTTTCCGCTTATTACGGATAGGCTCTTATTTTCAATCCTTGGTGCCACACGTGCTGTATTCAGACAAACGCGCGCGCCTCCGGCGTTTACACGATCGCTCTTCCCGACGCTCGCACCCCAAATATTCATAACCTTCCGCGGCGCAGCAAATAAACACTCAATATTCTGGCAGAACTTCGCCCTAAACGTGGCTCACCCGGCACGCCCACTCCGCGAGGGATGGGAAGAGAGTGGGGGAGCGGGAATAGGAGAGGCAAGGGTAAGGGCGGGTTGAGGGCAAAAAGGAGTGGAAGCGACGGAGGTAAGCAAGTGAAAGGCTGAACTTATGTGGTGGCGGCCATGGGAGTGATGTCAGAGGCGGCGACGTTGTCTGCGGCGAGGGATGACGTGCGGTCGAGGGTGATGTCGTGGTGAAGGATGAGACTTTGAAGGAAGCCCAGCATTTGGGAAAGAGTGCTGTAGTAAGGAGAAGGAGGCGGCAAGAACGAGGAGGTGGAGATGGTTGGAGCGTGAGGTTGAAGTGAAGGTGAGGGCAAGGTGAGGTGGTAAAGAGGGTAGAGACAAGGGTGAGGTAAGGAGAATGACGATGAAGAGGGCAGAGGCGAAGAGAGAATGTAACGTAGCGGGTTTCCGTTGTCAGTTATTTTCTTCTGCCAAGGGGCTTTTATAACAGTAGACCCTAAGTAAAAGTGGTTGCAAAGGTGAGGGCGGTGTGGCGAGTTGCGGGACGGAAGCGGAATGGAGAGATGGTGTGGGTTGAACGGGAGTGGTGGGGGTGGGAGTGAGGTGGGAAAAGTAAAAGCAAAAGTGAGGTGTATGTCGAAGCGGATTTATGGCTGGCGGCAGTAGTAGTTGTACTAGTGGAGGTAAAATATTATGTGGGTGCGGGAGTAGAAATGAGAGTGGAAAATGAGGATGGACAGGGCAGGGGAGGAAATGAAGGCAACCGTGGAAAGACTGGGTGTCCAAGGAGGAGGTGAGGGCAGAGTTAAGGCCAGCGACAGTGGTTGAGATAATAGCTAGGGTGGGTGCGGGGGCGTTGAGGTGAGATGTGGGTGGTAGGGAAGGTTGAGCTAAAGGAGGAAAAGGACGTGGGGATATGGATTCCCGAGGGCGTGGAAGAGTGGAGAGCGGCGGCGGCGGCGTTGGGAGCAAAAGCTAAGGTGGACGCGGTGAAGGCTGAAGTGGACATGGGGGAGACGAGTGCCCGAAGCGGAAGGAGGAGTTATGGCCAGTGGTGGTGGTGGAGGTGGAGGGAAAAGTGGTCATGGGAAGACGGGTGCTCCAGGTGGAGTGAGGGGATGTTGGGAGTGGGGGTATTGGAGGAGATAATAACTACGTTGGGTGCGGGGGCTGGAACAAGTGTGAGGAACAAAGGTGGACTGAGCGAGGGAAGAGATGTAGGCAAAAGTGCGCGTGGGGAGACGGATGCCCAAAACGGATTTAAGGTGATGGCGATCGTGGAATAATAGCTAAGATGAGTGCGAGGTTTGACACTGGGCTGGACCCTGTGGGATGGCAGGGTGGTGGTAGAGGTGAAGCCGGAATTGAATATGGGGAGACCAGTAATCGAGGGGGAGGTAAAGATAGAGGTGGGGCGGTGGTGAAGGTAATAGCTAAGTAAAGTGCGGAAACAAGAGTGAAGTGTGAGGGAGGGCGGGTCAGACGTCGCGGTGAAGGCGGAAGTGGACGTGTGGAGACAGGCACCCGAGAGGGAAGGCGGAGGGGGCAGCTACAGCTAAAATGGTTGCGGGGTCTGAAATAGGAGTGGAGCGTGAAGGAGGTGACTGACGTGGGGGTGGGGAGATGGATACCCGAGGGTGAGGTGGGGTACAGGGTGGTGGTGGCGGCAACGGCTACGGTGAATGCAGGACAGACACAAGGGTAGGAGCGTGGGAGTGGGCGGGGCGGAAGTTGAGGTGGGCGTGAAAGAGAAGATGCGGAGACAGCAGATCGAGGGTGAGGCGAAAGTGGCGGCGGTGGTGGAAGTAATAGCTAAGAAAGTTAGGGTAGAGAATGAGGGTGGGATAGTCGGATGTGAAGGCGATGGCGGGTATGCACGTGGGGGAGACGGGAGCCCGAGAGGGTGATGTAGGGGGAACTAAGCCCTACAGTGGCTGTGGATGCACTAGCTAAGGCAGGTGTGGGAACGGAAACAAGAGTTGATACACGATAGTGGGTTGGGCAATGGACGCGGATGTGGGCATGAGACAGGGGTCCGAGCGGGAAGTGGAGATGAGGGTGGCGGCGATGACGGCGGGGGCGGACGCAGGGAGGGGTAGCACGTAGGAGGGCTGGGCGCAGGAGTCGTTGAAGGCGGAAGTGGGCGTGGCGGCGCAGGCGGCGTACGCGGGGACGCGAAGGCCGCGCCCGGCGGGGAGACTCGCCCCTCGAAAGAAAACACGCGCAACTTTTTACGTCTCTCTCTCTCTCCCCCTCTCTCTCTCTCTCTCTCTCTCTCTCTCTCTCTCTCTCTCTCTCTCTCTCTCTCTCTCTCCTCGCGAGTGACGTCTTGCGCGCGCCGCCGCGGGCGCGGCGGGGGAGCGAGGCGCCGTGCAAAACATCCCTCCCAATTTACTCACGCCCCCTTCTTCGTTTAATTTTATATCTTTCTCCGGCCTTTTTTATTCGTCCCACCCCCCGCTCTCCTTTTTTGCGTGTGGATGGTTAGGGGATGACGCCGCGCCGGTGCTGGGAGGGGGAAGCGGAGGAAGCTTCCAGCAGGTGCGTGCAGTCTCTGTGATCCTCGCTCCGACGGCCTGGGCACAGTAGGCCAAGTGGTCGAAAATTCTACTCTTCATTGGGTTGAGTGTGTGTATATATATATATATATATATATATATATATATATATATATATATATATACTGAGACGATACAAAATATTTAGAGGCTCTTCTTGAGAATTGGCTGAGTGTTCTAGCAAATGTTGGTGAAGATTAATTCAACATAAAAAAGAAAAGAAATATTTTAAATAATATGTTGATACGATCTCGATCATTATTTTTCGCCTGACGCCAAGAGCAGATTGTTTCCAAATATATTCCGTCATAGGCCAGAAGCGGTTTGTCAAAACTGGCACCTAATAGACCAGTACCAGAGCGCAAGAAACATATTTTTTATCTAACAGAAGATATTGAAAAATAAAATTGTAGGATTTTATTAAACTTTGAACCAATTACGTTAAAATGGTAATCTGAAGCAACATGGATTATATAAATTGATTTTTTTCTCTTTCACAATGATTGGATATGAAGAAAGCCCCGGCAACAACGTGTATTTTGATAGTTCTACGTATGAATGGGTGAAAACCAGGACGGTGTAAGTGACATTTTATAAATTCTGAGAAAAACCTGTTTATTGTAGGCTATATGTCAAAGACAATGTATTTGCTTGGTTTTAATGAACACATGAAATGCCTTGGTTTCAATGATGAAACAAAGCACAAAGAATTTACAATGATATGGACTTAAATAAAGAGATTTCTCAGATTTTATAAAATGGCACTCATACCGTTCTGGGTTTCACCCAGTCATATACACAAACAAATAGCCGAGGCTTGTGTCGAAGCAAATCGCACTCGGTCCCTCTGTGCGCGACGCGTGACGGGGCGCGGGGCGGTGAGCAGGAGGCTCCGGGTGGGGGAGGAGGGCGCGCGCACTCCCGGGTGGGTTAATGTATTCAAATAGTGCAGACGTCGGAAGAAGTTCATATGCTCGGAGGGACTCGTCGGCGATTCGGGGGACGCGCGGGAAAAATTCCGCATTTTTCACGTCATTTCACGCGGCTCGACGGCACGGCAGGGTGGGGAGGGGAGGGGAGGGGGGAAGACGGAGGGGAAGGGAGTCGGGAGGGGAAGGTTTTTTTGTCCACGGATGAGCTTCAATAGCGCTTTGCTCCGGATCAGCGGCGTCCGTCGGCGCGGCTCGCGGATCGCGGGAGAGGTCCTCGCAGCGGCGACTAATAACTTGCGGCGCGTGCCATGGAGCGCGACGCTTCGCGGGCTGGCGGCGCTGCGCATTGATATCTCGCCTCTCCCCCTCACTCCTTTCCTCTCCGCCTCTACACCCATCCCTCTCACTCTCTTTCGCCCTTCAATGTTACTCTATATCTCAACTCCTCTGTCGCTTTCAGTTCTTCCCTGCGTTCTTGACTCCATTCTATCATTCCCTGTCTCTGTCTCTCTCTACCTTTTCCTCATTTTTTCTCGATCTCTCACTCTCTCTCCCTCTCTCTCCGCTTACCCATTCGTCGGTCTCTCCCCGTTCCTTGTTATTTCTCCCTTCTCTCTCTCTCACTCACTCACTCACTCACTCACTCGCTCGCTCTCTCTTTCTCTCCCTCTGTCTTTATATTATCTTTTTTTCATTAATTTATCTGTTCTCTCCCATATTATATCTTATCTTTGGTTTATTTTCTGTTATCTTTTTTTTTCTTTTTCTTTTGCTTTCTTCCCGACTCTTTGTCTTTTGGAATAATTTATCCAACCATTTCTCACATTTATCATTTTTTGCTTCTGTTCTTGCGTTGTTTTCTATCTCATGTTGTTGCTCTCTATTTTGTTAATGAATTTTTCCCGTGCATCTTTTATATATTTCCGTCATTCTTTTCTCGTCTTCTTTTCGTTATATTCTTTCCGCTGCTTTTGTGTTTTATTGCATTTCTTTGTTATTTATTTTACACTATTTGTCTCACATTTCCACAAGATTTATGTATTTATTGCTTTTTACATTTCCAGTACTTTGCTTTACTTCAAATGTCTTGCATCTTTGAAGATTTTGGCCGCACTAAAACCTTACACATCCACAATTTTCACGTAATTTATATTAACCTTACCAATCGCACCAAATCTATACTTCATCTTTATAACATATTTTGGTATTGTTCTACTCAGTGTGAAATCAGCGTGAGAGTGTGATCTTGAGACATGTCTTTCAATGTGCCTTATTTACATGTTTCTCTCAACAATGATTTTCTTTAATTCGCAGATATATATCTTGGACATTTTGCTTTCACTAAACGAGCTATGCTACATAGAGTGGCTGTCCCTATAGTTTCAGCGCTTTTGGTGGAGGCTCGCCGAATGTGTGGTCGCCTTGTTTTTTGAAGTGCAAACAAATAAGAGGCGGTGTAACCAGAGTGTAACCAGGGTGTAACCGTCCGTAACTAGCGTCAGTAACCACCGCCAAATGTAATGCTAGAATACTTTTGTTTTCCAGAGGTCACTGCTTTGACTGCAAGAAACATGGCTTCAATTTGCTTGAAAGATGGTAGCACTTCAGCCACTCTTCTAGCTCGTTGCTTTTACCCGAATTTGGCCATATATTTATCTCAGAGAGTATTAAACAAACAACTCTAAAAGACAATTTACTTATTAAAATAGAGTAAACTTCTGTTGAAATATTTAGTGTGTGTACAAATCGTTTATAAAAACAAAACGAATCGTTTGTAATAAAAAAAATTAATCGAACTGCTGAAAAAAATATGAGTCGCAAGAGACGCTAGTAAAGTGTACTAAGTGAAGTTAAACGAAGCTACAAACACATGACCCAACATTTATGAGCAGGTTGTCACACCCCTTTCAAGTTTGAGGTTAAGTGAATCCTATTAAAACAGGAGCAACACCAAAGTCCTCTGCAACATTCAGCAGCTCACAAGTAATTCACACCTCCACTTCCGAAGACCGCCTTAGAGGGCAGTAGGAGTCTCGGGCGGTTTCTCTTTGCAGACTGAGTTTTTGTGACACTTTGGGGACATCGATGGCAACATTTATGCACTGAAAGTTTAAAAAGAGTACTCCGAAACAAAGTTATTGCCTAAAATTGATAATGTTTCATACTATTTATTTTCACATCATTGTATGCGTAGTAAAAGATGGTTGCAGAGTAAAATATTTTGTTGAGGAAATAACTGTTTTCGGGGTTTCTAACACACAACAAGTTTTTTCAAAGTATTCTGTGTGTTTTGATTTTCTCCATGGACAAAACTACTTCGCAACACAATCTCATTCAAAGTAGATTCTGCTCTCTCGCGGTTTAGCTCATTGGTCAACGTGTTCACTTTTCATAACGCGAACCCATGTTCGATTCGTGGTGAGGCATGCATTTTTCTTACAATTTTCCAGCATGTTGTTGTGCAATGAAGTGGAAACGCACTTTTCTAGTTGAGAAGACCAGCCTAGAGATGCCTTAGTGCTAACGAGTCGAACACCTTAACCCCATGGCCACGAGGTCGGGACTCTTCTCGTAGGCCCTGGCCCGTTCGCGGGCTGTCGCGCCAAGTACAGACAAACAGTAATTCTGCTACCAACCTGTCAGAACGTAGAACTCTACGAATTTCATATGATTGTTTTTACTTGGAGGAAGAGAATGTTTAGGTCAAATTTTATATCATATGCTTCTAGTCGGGACCCAGAAATTAAAAATTAATATGTATAATTAGAAACTTTAAAAAAAGAGTTAATTTAATGCAAGTGTGACTATTAGTTTTGTGTATATGTATAAAGATGTTATAAGATTTGTATGATGTAATCATTTGTAGGGGAAATAAGTTCTTAGAAGTACAAGATCTGAAGTATACAGGGTGACCTAACCTCGAAGGTTTTGAACATTGTCCTGGTAAATATGAAAATTAGAGTTGTCTGTATGCTTTTGATCGTTTTCAACTCTGGTTGTTAGAATTATTCTGTTAACTTGTATGGTCTTTCGTAAAGGGTACTTATACTCGGGGTGAAGTTTATAAGTTTATATGTGCATTTCTGTAAGTGTAGATCCGTGTCTATTTATATAAGTCCGTGGGTGCATCTCCATGAGTGTGTCTATGTAAGTCATGTAAATGTGTAAGTAAGTGTGTTTATGAGACGATGAATGAGTACAACTTTGTGTGTTTGTGTGAGAGTGTGTAGGCGTGTCCATGTGAGTGTGTGTGTGTGTGTGTGCGTGCGTGTGTGCGGCAATTCGTGTGAGGTCAGACCCAAGAGTTTGGAGGTCGCAAGGTACCGCCAAGAGACCCAGGGGTAATGAATATCAGAAACGCGTTTAACACTTCGCAGAATTTTAACAGGGGGCCTTAAGACGCTATGCTCGCCGCGTCGCCAACTCTCAGAGGGCTACGATGGCACTTTCTGGGAGAGGAGAGGGAAGAAAAGAGGAGGAATAGTAGTCTTTATTTATTATTTGTGTGTTTATTTTCTTGATACGTATTTCCCTTGGGCCAACAATACTCAAAGAAAAGATGATTTCTTTCACATACATTTTCATTACAAATAATTATACAGTTAACAATTTTCATAACGTTTAAGAGGTAAAATGTATTTCAATCATCAGGTTACTATATATAGTATCATTGCCATTAAATTAACGATGGTATTATTAACATCATAATCATTTTCATGTGTTCTTTAAATTAACACTCATGGCTGTCAGTTACCTTGGTTTTACAAGAAACGTAACTTCAGTAAATAAAGTAAATAAATTAATATTATTCTTTCATTATATTCCAACAATTTCCTCCTTCTCCTTGTACCTCATCTCTTACAATCGACCACGTCTTCCCTAGTATATTCGGTCTAATAGAATCGTTCGTTAGACCCAACCTGCTTGGTCAAATCCTTAAGCCTCAAGCGGAGGTTCTCATTCTTCTTAGTGTGCTTGAGAACATACTTAAGGCTCAGTTTGTACCATCGCGGTTTGCCCTTTGCCCGACTAAGAAGGAAATTCGCGAACAAGATTGGGGGAAGTAAGAAACCAGCGCTTTGTCGCGGGTCCACCACACCCTCCCCTCCCCCGGCTGGATCGTGGCTGCATGAACTATGTACTGCCTAGGAGGGATACTGACGAACAGGTCTCGCAACTAGCTCGGACCTTTTGCCGAAGCAGCTTTAGCCACATGCATCTGAAGGGATTTGTGTCTGTCTCTCCGCCGGTAGCAGTGTGGGGCCTGTGCTGCCAGGATGTGCTTAGTGCGAGTCTCTAGATCGCAGCTAGTGCAACCAATACTCCGATTTAAATGTAGTGTTCCTTGAAGGTGACGAGGAAGGAGAGGGTGAAACTGACATCCAATCAGGAGCTTTGTTTGAACTAAAATGTTTTATACTGAAACTTCCGATTAGATGACAGTGTTCCCCTTTAATTCGAGCTCGAGATCTTCATGGGACACTACGTTACAATCGGAGTGTAGGTGCAATCAACCGATTAACGAAAAAAAAGAAAAAAAATAATAACATTTTTATATACGATAAATACATAAGTTTGTAATAGAATAAAGCTGACTCGTACTACTATTCATTAACAATTTATATTATTTAATCAATTAAGAATCTTTTCGTGTTTTCATTGCCGTTTCTTACGTTGGCCAAGTCTTCTTTGATACATTTGGTAACACAATGTAAACTTGAAAAAAGTAACTGTCGATAAATGCCCAACGAAATTACATCGCCGGACGATACTCCTTCAAAATATATTCCATATTTTCTCAGGCAGGGAACAACCAAAAAGAAATTATACATACGTCAAACGGTTGTGACATCCTCCGACTCCTAATACGAGAGTCAATTTTGAGTGATACGGTGGGGGTTCTTAGGGTGCCAATTAAGAACATCTCAATGACGCATACCATTTTAGAATCGTTCCATAGACACGTATACACAAGCCAGGTAATAAGGACAATAATATCAAAATATAATTGTTAAATGTTTTTTATTAAACCAATCACGTTAAAAACGCGAATAGTTCAATTCTATTTCCAACTTCAATCCTTTAAGAACTTTTCATACCTTCACAGCCGGCAGACGTTCACTGTTCCTCAGCATCTCCACTTCAGACGACACTTCCGTGTAATGTCGCTCTCAACATCTGTTCCCCTCATGTTAAATTCACCTCCTCCGCGTTCACATGAAGGGGAACCAAAATATGTTTGTGTAATGAGTGATGCTAAAGCTTCAGCCCTCGCCATAACACTCGCTTTTACTCCCGATAAACGACTTGACTTTTCAACGACTAATGGCATGTCTTTCCGATATTATGGGCTCATAAAAGTTATTCAGAGCAGGGTATCAGTCCATAAATTTTTCCCACAGAAAGGAGGTCGATGCTCAAGGGTTCATTGTGCATAAGGCAGAAAATGCCTTTGAGAGCTCTATAGCCGAAGAGCCGCTGGTTTTGCATTGAGCACCAACGAGATTCGCGGATCCATCACCGGCCTGTATGAGAGCTTGTGGCTTTACGACAGTACAGTGGGAGTCTGCTGACAAGTGAAAAGCGAAACATCTTCAATTGACCAAATTTATAAACGAAAAGTCTGCACATCCATTGCACCATATTTAATATTATCAGGTGTCAATCGATCATTCTTCATTTTGCGAATTTTATTAAAAAACAAAAACTTATGTTTAAAGTTGTAAAGATTTGAATATTCGATATTTTTAAGGTAAATGCAGGGAAGAAATTAAATCTTCAAGGCGTGACATACTGAGATACTTCTGGAACAAGTAAAGCAAATACATTCAAGTACCATCTGCTTAATGAGAAAACACACGAAGAGTCACTTTTTGCGTCTTGATCTTAAGTCATGTATTAATTCATGTTTATTTTTTTTCATTCTCTCCCTTACAAATGTAAGAAGAGAAAGTATTGCAATCGTGCGCCGGAAAACGGCTCTGGCAATGAAGAAGTGGATAAATACTGTTCCTTTGCATACTAAATAACTTTCTCTAACATGTGGTGCAATCAGAATACATATGTTGTGGGTCTTTAATGCCAAAAAGAGATTGGCGTCAAACCGTATGCCTGTCCGTCTGTTCATCTGCCCGTCTCTATAGGTCCGTCCATCCCATTTATTCACCTGTGGTCAACGCTAGCGCCTCAACCGTTTAGCTGCTAAATCGTTCAGCCAATTTTCTCCAAAATTGTTATTCCTCAATCTATCCTAATGTACTTATGCTTTGGGAGTTTTAAGCTGATATTTTCATTTCTGAGAACACTTTACACGTAGCCTCAAAAACCTTTTCAAACTTTTCTAAAAAGTAGCATAAAATATTTTTAATACACTTTGTCTTTGGAGAGCGTAAAGGACGTTAGAAAGAATGGCGCAGAATTCATTTTCGTTGTTCTTCCAGATCTTTCGAAAATTGCAATTTTTGGGGGTGTCTTCCTACAACTTATATACTCAATCCAGAGCTTATTTTCCTTAACGCAATCAGTTCTTTAAAGACATATCTTGAAATAAAGTCTCGTACCATTTGTCGAAAATGTGACCAATTAATATCATTCATTTCATGCAATTTTGCGTGAAATATAGACAATTAAATTTTTTAACGATTAAAAAGTTTTTGGCAGTGAAGGAGGCGCGTAGAAGAAAGATGTCGAACTGGGAACACGTTTACCAGCAATCTTATCCTTTTCGGGCAAAATGCATCTCGGTGATAATGCACCAGCAACATAGTTTCCACTTTAGGAAAGGGGCTGAAATTTTTTTAAAATGTCACTGCTATTTTTGCCAGAATATTCCACTCTTATCAGTATACTGTATACAATGACATTATGTAACGAATACAGAAAGTGAGACTTAGGCTTATAATTGAGTCTTTAATGAAAATTGAAAATTATTTGTATTCAACTGTGATTTCAAAATGAGAATGCCAAATTCACTTGTGAACGAGTAGCGTGAATTGGGTTTTAGAAAGAATTCGTAGAAACTTAGAAATCTACATGTAGTCTTCGAATCATTCACAATACAAAACACGGTAGCCAGGTCCATTCCTGCTACTTCAGTGTTTTATTTATTTAGCATTAAGAAGTATGAAATGATTGTGTCATGCAATCTTTAGCATAAACTTACAAAATTCATGAACTTCAATTTTGTATTAATAGGTTTAATCATTGAACAGTATAATTAAAGTATAATAAATATAATCATACAGTAACTTCACTGTTACAAATTTCTTTGTAGAGCCTATATTGCTCAGATCAAGAAAATACGTCGGTCATAAGGGCCGACACATCTATAACTAATAAACATTTTTACTGGTTTATATGACAATAACTATTAACTATTGGTGTAGAAAGTAAATATTGGGTCGTATGGATCCATTTTACTGGCACATAAGTAGAAAGTAATTCTTGAAAATCAGTATGTGCACGAAAATAGGTACTGATTTACGTTCAAGAAGGCAAAAACAATATTGGATATTAAATGACAGGGTGAGATCGTTATGTACGAATGCAACCCCTTAAAAGGAGTCTTGTAGCTTAGAAATTTTTTTGATGTCGAGTTCTGATTGTGGCTATATAAGAAACTTAATGTAGGATGCCTGGTTATGAATCACCGCGTTTGTAAATTAGATCCTTCTTTTCCACGGTTACTACGATCACTTTCAAGTGAATGCCGCAGCAGTAGCTAAAACAAAGCAAATAGAGAGAAAACGAAAAACTGTGAAACCAATGAAACGTTCTTGTTCAATGCCCTATGAATGATTTATTATAATAAGGTGTTAGTTAATTCGATGAGTGTCGTTTTTCTACAGACGGTTAGTGAAAAGAGAAGTATTTCTGAGCGACCCAGTATCGTTTGAGTGCAATGCCTGCCGATCCTGACGCGCCTCTGGTAGTCTCATCTTATGAGGGGACTAGTGCACCAAAGGGTGGGCCCTTATTCGAGAACACGCTCTGTTGACAGCCCATGCTCGCCCTTTGCCCGCCGCGGGCGGGACATGTGGCGATGAGGGTAGGGTTTGTTGGAGGTTTTGAGTGTTGCTTGAACGTAGAACTGCGGGGCCGGGACCTACGCAAGGCGAAGTGCTGGAGGAGGATGGAATTGGAGGAGACAACCGTATTAGAAATGCTATGGGTGGAGGGAAATAGATCCGGTCCCTGCGGTGCCAATGGAGATAGGAGAGAGCTGGGAGTTGGCAGTGCGGGAGTCAGGAAGTAGAGAAAATAGCGTGAAGACGTGGAGGTGGTGCGGAGCGATGGGAGGTGGTAACGAGTTCGGGAACAATGACGGGAGGGGCGCGTTAGGTGGGACTGGAGAAGAGGGCTGTCTAAAGGCAAGGCAAAGTGAGGCTGAGAAGGTCGGAATAGGGGCGTGGAGGGACAGGGTTGGGTGAGAACGTACCTGTACTGGAAAGGGGGCGGGGCTGGTCGTGGGTGGGACGAAATGGATGGGGAGGCGAGGAAATAAGGGGACTGAAGCGGTGGCGAAGCACGGTGGGACTGCAGATTAGGTGAAGCGAGGCACGTGAGAGAAGAAAGAGGGAAAGGAGAAGAAATCGGAACTAACAATAGGAAGTGGAAGATCGGAGGAGGAGGAGGTATCTGTGACTGTTGGGGGGAGGAATGAGCCGTGGGGGGGGGACTGTGACTTGGGGAGAGGAATGAGTCGTGGATTTGCGAAGGGGAGCGGGAATTGAATTGATTTATTCATTAATTACTTCCGAGCACTTAAGCTGGTTTTAGTTCCGTATGTGTGGTACTTTTTTGTCCCGGACGAGGTGGTGCTTCTCCTCCTGCACTAGACGTGAGATCCGGTACCGAACTACACGTTGGCTTGCGTGGGAATTCCTCTCCGGATATCTCCCTCACCGTTCCAGTGGGGACAAGACCTAAGCTTATCACCAGTTATCTGAGGTAGTACATGTAAGTGTGAGTGTGTGTGTGTGTGTGTGTGCATGTGCGTTGAGAGGGTGAGAAGATGAAGGAAAGAAGCGCGAGGTCCAAGATCTATTTGTTACTGAACCAGGTATTGCTTCAGCATTCGCCAAACAATCAAGGAAAAGTACCGATCAAATCAGCTGGTTACTAGAATTCTCTTTGAGACAATGGTTCAACTCCATCTACCTATAAAGCTAGTGTCGCAAATTCACTGTCGTAGAGTCTATGACCTCCCACCGGCTTAGGAGGCTCAGGACATCAATTGAGGTTTCTGCAGAACATCTGATCGTTAGGATCAAGGATTCAAGTCCCGACTACCTACATAGCTAGGTCGAATTCAGTCACTGCTTAAAGGAGAATTCAAGCAACCAGCTGCTCTGATCGGTAGTTTTACCTGGTTTCTCCGATCAATACCAGACGAATGCCAGAGCAGTTCACTTACAAACTGTCTAAGGACCTCGCGCGATCTTTCCTTTTCCTTTTTGTTCTCTCCTCGCTCCCGTACTTACTCTCACTTATATTTGCTACCACTCATGTCTGGAGCCAAGTCGGGAGCTTAGAGCTTGTCCCGTTAGCCGATGTGCAGGCCGGCGCTGGATCTCGCAATCCAGCGGGGGAAGATCACCGCCACCAACACAAACACCCAGGATAGAAACATGCAGTACACTTACGGGACTAATGGTGTCAGCACTTGACGCACCCACTAAATAAAAATCAATCAATCGAGAACCTCCCGTACAGAATCGCTAAAGAGACATCCACAGCCGCACTCAGCCGGTTCGGGAGCTGGCGTAGCCTTGGGAAGCGGCGAGGACCCGAGGAGGAGAGCAGCGGTGGCGATGCCATGGGGGGGAGGGGTCGTGTTTACGATGCGCATGAACATGCCAGCGCCGTGCAGCCTCGATAGGTTGCTCGTCAGAGCGCGCGCGGTGGAGAGGGAGAGGGAGAGGGAGAGGGAGAGGGGGCGGCGTAGACGAGGCTGGAGCGGTAGATAAGCGCTGTCGCCCGAAATATGGGCCTGCCTCACGCGACGCCCTCGGCGCTGCTGACGGCGACAGCGACAACAGCAGCGACAGCGACAGCGACTCGCACAGGAAAACGCGCAGCGGTCTCAGCAGGGCCCACAGAATCGGTTCGAGTGGAAAATGGGAGAATTAAGAAAACGTGTTCATTTGCTCCCATGATAGGGTTGTGACCGGTAAAGTGAAAATAAATGTATAGCTTTAAATAAAATCTTCTTCTTACTTTTATTTTAGGCTAGAGCCTGTTTCTTTACAAAGGAACTTAATTAAAATTTTAAAAACCCTGACACATTACATTTATGTAGTCATATTTATAAATTGGCACTATACTCATGGTGACTTGTTTCACAAAATGTCTTTCCACCTAGTTCTTGGACGTCCTACTCTTCTCCTTCTTTCCAGTCTTCTATCTCTAGTCACTTTCAGTCTGTCTTTTTCCATTCTGTCTATATGGTCATTCCATTTATTTCTTCTTTCTCGAACCCAGTCTGAGATTTTATCTATTTGGCAAGTTTGTCTTATATTAATATTAGGTTCTTTATCCCGTAGCGTTTTATTTGCAATTTTTCTCAGCACCCGCATTTCCAACACTTCCAGCATTTGGCATATTTTTTTTTTGAGTCTGCTCTCGTTTCAGTTGCATATGACAATACTGGTCTAATTACTGCCTTATATATTCTAATTTTAGTGTATTTTCTTAGATATTGAGTTTGCCATATCGAGTGGTTGAGACAGCCTGCTATTCTATTTGCTTTTATGCTTTGTTCCTTAGCCTCTTTTATAGATCTGCCATCACTAGTAATTGTTATGCCTAGATATTGTATTTCCATTACTTGCTCTATTAGGTATTCGTTTATAGCTAGTTTGCATCTCAATGGCTCTTTCGAGATTGTTATGCATTTATTTTTTTGTGTGGATACCCTCATGTTGACTGACTGGCATGTCTTGTAGAATTGAAACAGGAGGCGTTGTAAATCATCTTCGCTTTGGGCAATTAAGACTGTATCGTCTGCATAACAGATTGAGTTTATGTTATAAGAGCCGAAGTAATATCCTTTTTTGTTCAAAAGATTGTTTAGGATGTGTTTCATTACTAGGTTGAAGAGTATAGGGCTGAGGGTGTCTCCTTGTCTTATTCCTTGGCCTGTTGTTATGGCTAGAGATATTTGTTCGTTATGTTTTATTTTCATTCTGGTGTTCATACATATATTTGCTATGAGTTTCATAAGGTTGCGGGGGATATTTCCTTTCTTTAATAATCTTGCTATATCTACAAGGCGTACGCTGTCAAATGCTTTCTGTATGTCTACGAAACACACATGCAGGTTTGTCGAATTTCAGGGATTTCTCATCAATTTGTCGTATAATGAAGATCGCATCATTACATGATCTTCCTATTCTGAATCCTTGCTGTTCTTCTTTCCATTCTATTAAGTTTTCTATTACTTGTGTGATAGTTTTTCTTGTTAGTTTAAGCGTTGTAAATAAAATGGAAATGTTTAAAATTATTTTTTGAATGACAGCTTTCCATCTCTGATTCTCATTTTATTTTGCTATTTTCTCTGATGATAATCTTTACAAATTTTAGTGCTCTTTTTTGGCTCCTATTGAACATAAAGTTTTGTAATTAGCTGTATTTATAGAAACATTAATTAGCTAATAGACGAATAATTATAAACTGTGTTCATTATTGAACGTAGCGTATCATAATGAATGTTTTTTTTTACATTTTTTCTGTTAAGTATCAAAATATTCGTTTGAAATGTAGTTTTTGGACTTCACCCATCGTTGTTGGGTAAAACATTATAAGATTGAGAATTATTTATTCCTTTATGAATTTCAATTCTGTCATATTTGCTTCCATGAAAACTGTATCCCTAGTGTCAAATTGTGTCTTCCACTTCAAAAATTTGTTTATTTTTTATACAATACCCTTCAAAAAAATAATTATTAAGTTTCGTTGAAACGAATATGAACATTTTAAATATTTATAAATAGCTTCATATTTTTAAAGTTGTATCGGAGGTCAAACTCAAACCATTTCATAGAAGTGGATCCGATTCTAAAAAATAGCATTTATTTTATTTTGAAAAATAAATTATTAAACTTTGTAATTAACAAACAAATCTATAAAATATTTTAAATAATTATGGTGATAAATAAATGCAGAAAATAAGTTCTTTACATATTTCACAATGGTTTTCCCTTAAATGTTTAAAATCTCCCTTAATTTGAGTGATTTATTGTTTTTATTGATATATTTATCAATACTTTCTGACGTATTTATTCGAATTAAATTTCATGGATAATTTCGCACATATATAATTTAATATCACTTAATGATTGATTCATATTTTATTACAAGTATCTTCGCATTGCGTATAAGTATACAGCTTCCAAATTGCACTGCAGGACGCACTCAGTCTTTTTTCTTGAAAATAAAATTTTAGAAATTAAGTGAATTGTTTCGTTAATGGAGGACAAATTAAATACACTTTCATGAGCATAAATGTGTAGTTGTTTTATTTACACGTTTATTTTATTCTCATTTTGTAACATTATATATATTTTCATGTTTAGTAACTTATAGATGGAATTTTGTGATATTGTAATATAATACACAAAATAATTGTGAATTATGTGTTGACTTCACCCAGAAAAGGCCTGGTTTGAGGTAAAAGATTGATATAAAATTAGCATTGTTCATATTTTTCCATATTTACCAATTTGTCAAGTTTATTAATTTGTGTAAGAATGAATGTTGTTTCAATTAAAAATATAGCGTGGCCTAAAGCAATATTTTGAGATGTTTCAGTTTCGTCCGTAAGACAGTTTACACATAAATTTTCCCTCACAGTGATATAGTTCAATACATAACAATTCCTTAATTAATAACCATCTGCTATACCCTAAGCGCGTTTTAGCGAGATGCCACAAAATAAAAAAATGAAAAACTAGCATTAAGTAATTATCAGGTTAAGTTAATTGTGCGAGAGTAGGCGGTGAGCATATATACGTTTAAAATTAGTCATGGACAATTAGAGGATTAGCTAGCAAAGAGGTTGTTTTGGGGTGATAAATTGGAAGTGTATTATCACTACATGTCTACGAAAGAAATATATAAAGCAGATGATTATTAAAGAAGTTGGAAGAATTTTTGAAGGTTAATAAAGTGAGATTATTTCATATATTTTCATCCTGTTTCCTCCATTTCATTAAATGTATGTGTGAATCATCCAGAGTATGTTCGTGTCTTCTTTCAACTGTTACATTGAATACTGGTATGCATGCAATAAAAACTGAAAAAATATATATTAGGAACTGAACAATACAACTCCTTGTAGATGGCGCCAACTTCGCAAAGAAAAGAACTGCGAATCAAAAGAGGTGAAATCAGAAATTGAATATTGAAGATCCCCCACCGCGCCGTTGAAGTAGCCTAGGGCCTTTTCTCCTTTGTTGCTCTTAATTGGTCCAGTTCACAATAGACTTCTCTGCAGGCAGTTACTTAAAGAATCAAAGATTCGATGCGGACAAGCCGAACAGACCGAGTGAGCCCGACTGTGCTCACAGAGCCCTCTGCCGGCGAATATTGGCATTTAAGGAGGGGAACGCCGTTTTGTGCCGAGCCGCCCGCGGCTGCGGACGCCCCCGCCTTCCCCCCTCCCCCTCCCACTTCCCCCTGGCCGCCACAGCTTCATCTGACTGTTCTCCCCCACTCCCTCCCCCTTCTCATCTCCCTCTCTACGCCCCTGGCGCCACTGCTACCAGCATCGCTGCTTTTCATTTAATATTCATTGCATTCTCTTACTCAACAAAAGTCAATTCGTCTTAGTTCTTGTGTATCTTTGTTGTTATCTTTCTCTTAATGAGTTTTCTTCATTCATTTCTCTCCCCACATCTTCCCCCTTCACCCTCCTCGTTCCTCTATTCTTCTTATCGTCTATGGCGCCCACTCCTCCCTCTGTGTTTATCTTTCGCAAACATATTCGGAGCTAGGCGTTCTGAGGTTTCCTTAGCTAAACACTCCAAACGTTCGTCATGGAACGTTTACTGGTTTGTTTGGCGTTCGGCTGAATGCCTCTAGGTCTTGGCGTAGTTCAAAAGTCGTTTCCCAAAGAGCGATTTAACTCGCTGTCCTCTTGCCTAGACCCAAAGAACGTTGTAGATGTGGCTATAAAAGGAACCGATAAGTTTGGAAGTGGAGTCAAGATATAGAACATAGTTTCCGAGTCCGTAGTATGTTAATTCTGATTTGACATTCATAAATGCGCACGAAATAGTGCGATGAACTGCGCTTTATGGACACTGACTACGTTAATGCCTTTAACAGAGATGCTTTGACTGCGAAAGCTTTAGAATATCTTTGGCATGAAAGGAGTTCGAAGCACCTAATCTGTGCTGTATGAACGACATGACTAAACAATAATCTTTTCTAATTTAAATAGGAAGGAGAAGACAATCACAAATTAGTGTTATTCTTCAATTTATTAAGGAACTGAAATGTCCCCGAATCCATTTCAAATATACGCAAACTTTATATTGTTGCAAATTATATTTTCTAAATAGCTAATACCATGATACTGCAACGTTTCGGTAGTCGGATAACGTCAGATCAAGTAAAGTACATCAATAGACAAGAAGACAATTTTTTTTAATATATTGTCTTTCGAAAACCATCAGTCAGTATTTTAAGAACATTTTTAATGGTTTAAATAAATCAATCTATAACAAGAAAAAGTTTCTTATAAATATCACTCGTGAAAAATTGACAGGAAACACATACTAACGTGTTAAAGTTTGTTGAATTCTAAAAATATAAATTGGAAACCTGCACAGAACAAGAGAATTTGTCTCACAAAATATAATGAAGAGAAGAATTTTTCCATTTATAAAGTTAAACGATCGTCAATATACGAAAAATACTTGACTACAAAAAGGTAGAAAACATATGATGACTAGAATCTTACCGTATCCTCAGCAATTTTTATTGTGACAAGTTCATAAAGACATCAACCCAATTAATCATTATTCTTATTATAAATACTGTAAACCAGTAAAGAAATATTGCAAATTATCAGCAGGATTTGAGGCAGTGAAAGTGATTTATCTCTACTCAAACACGCATAATTAATGATTTGACGAGCCCACTGCGGATTTTCCGCCCTTAGTGCGGATTTGACGCACTCATTGCGGATTTCTGCATCTACTGCGGATTTCACAAGCCAGTTGTGATTTTCCGCTCTTAGTGCGAATTTGACTCTCCCACTGCGGATTTGCAGAGCCCGTTAGGAATATTTCGCCCCTGCTGCGGATTTGACGCGCTCGCTGCAGATTCTTCCTCTTAGTGCGGATTAAACGCACTCACTGCGAGTTCTTCGCCGCCACAGCGCATTTGCCGCGCCAGCCGCAGATTTTTGCTCTTACTGCGGATTTGACGCGCTCGCTGCGGATTATCCGCCCCTTCTGCAGATTTGACGTACCCGCAGCGGATTTTTCCGCCCTTAGCGCGGATTTGACGCGCACTCTGCGAATTTTCCGCCCTTAGTGCGGATTAAACGCACTCACTGCAAAATTTCCGCCCCTACAGCGGATTTGCCGCGCCAGCTGCGTTCGTTTTGTCCTTACTGTGGATTTGACTCACTCTCTGCGGATTTGCAGCTCTTAGTGCGAATTAAACGCACTCACTGCGAATGTTTTGCGCTACTGCGGATTTGCCGCGCCCGCTGCTGTCGTTTCGCCGCTACTGCGGATTTGACGCGCTCGCTGCGGATTTCTTCGCCCTTAGTGAGGATTTGATGCACCTACTCCGTAATTACTTCCTGAAGAAGGTCGCAGAATGGCGATTGATACGTCGGCACCTTTACCATAAACGCGGCGTCACCCGGACAGACAATTAAGTACTTACTCCGACCGCGGAAGCCTACGCTCTCGCACTACAGGCATAATTCATCAGTATTTTATAGCTGTGCTGTATTATATAGTGTCTTCATCTGTATTTTTATTATTTTTAGAGTAGGATCCTTTCCTATTACGGTTTGCGGGAAGTCTCTCATGAAGGGCGAAGGCTTAGTTCGTGACACTCCATCTGGAGGTCAATGACGCTGGGAGGCGAATGGGAACATTTTCCTCGCCCGATTTTACTGCCTTAGACGTTTCCTCTTTCCCCCCAGAAGGCCATTTTAACCACTTCCATTTCCCCCATACTCGATGCCTGTTCCCTGCAGCTTACATGCGCTTCGCCCCCGCCACGAGCGTCCCCGCATCAGCCACCCTCGCCACGATCGTCCCCGCCACCACTGCCTCCCTCTTCCCCGACCCCATCGTCCCCGGCCCCATCGTCCCCGGCCCCATCGTCCCCGGCCCCATCGTCCCCGGCCCCATCGTCCCCGGCCCCATCGTCCCCGGCCCCATCGTCCCCGGCCCCATCGTCCCCGGCCCCATCGTACCCGCCACTATCGTCCCGGCTACCGTCGTTCCCACCAACATCCTCCCCGCCACCATAGTCACTGCATCGCCGTCCCCGTCAACCCCATCACGCTGTTGCCATTCCCGCCATCCCCCTTTCGCTATCATCACTCCCATCTACCCCATTCCCGCGATTTTCATTCCCACTCCTGCTCCTTGCCATCCTCAATTCCGCCATCACAACCCATATCTTCATTCCCGCCATACTTATCATCATATTCTCATGATCGTCTCCATGATTCTTGTCCCTCACTCCGCCATCAATCTCATTCCCACCACTACTTTCCCAATCACACTAATTTCCTCTATTTGCATCCTTGCCACTCAATCTATCCCACTCCGCGATATCTCCGGATCACCCACTCCTAGCTGGCCATTCGAGTACACCGATTCAACTTGAGCAACATTTACCCCAGCAAACTGCCTCTCTGTCCTTTGCTACTTCGCAACACTATAGTTCATTCCTAAATTCCCTTTGTTTCGTCACATTCTATTACCTCGTCTCTCAGCAGCGGTTTTCAATCGATTTCCATCTTTCCTCCTTCCTTTTCCTTCCCCCTATCTCCACCATCATTTTGAACACACTATAACCTCGTCATCCTCATCTCTCCTCGTTTCCACCATTCAGTTTCCTCGCACTCTCGGCCGCAGTCTCGGCCTACCAGCTCTCATCTCCTCCTCTCTATGTTTCTTATAACCCCATATACCCAGCATCGTCCCTCCTGTATTTCCTCGCTCGTATTTCCTAGACCTCATATCCCTACAAAATCTCTATCTCCACATATTCGTCCCATCTCTCATACGCGACATCGGATTATCATTTCTTGGCCTTTGCCGTCTACGTGCCTAAACACGCGGACATGTCGTTTCTTCTGTTCTCCGATTTTCGCTAACGGACACCTCTCCTTCACTCCGCCTTTCGCCGTGAACTCTGGTACAGCCACTCTGGTTTCCACGATTCCCCCTCACGTTTTAACGCGCCTACAGATCTCAGTGCGTCCTCTCCCTGCGTTTTCTGAGTTGACATGCGTTTCGTTATCTTCACATATCCAGATCAACTCTTCTGAATTTGGTTTCTTCGGATCACCGTCCCTCCAACGTTGCGCGATCTTGCGATCACCCACCTTCCGATTCAGGATTCTCCAAATTCGATTGTCTCCGGATTATTGCAGCTCAAAATTTCTATGCTATGTATTTCCTTTGGAGCTACGGTTTTGTTCTCTATAACCCGGAACGGTATCTGCGATGCCACTATCCGTCAGTTCCTTTATCATCAGGTTGACACATTCTTTTACACCGTATCTCAGGCTCATATGAGAACACAAAGTTAGTCTTCGATCCTGACTAATCTCCCATTTCCTCCCACTTCGCCTCCAGTAAACCCGCCAGCATGTCCCCAGCGATTATGGCCATGGAACTCGAGCCTTCTACTGTCGCCGCTCCTGCCGCACTCACTATTCCTGCAGCATTTGCGATCACAGCTACCACCGCTGACCCGGCCGCCTCGGCCACTTACTCCGCCCAGCCGCCCCTGCCACCCTCGCCGCCCCACCTTCCCATGGCCATGCAGCCCTGCTATTCCGCCGCCCTGCCGCCTCCGCCTCCCCCGCCACCTGTCCGCCCCCGCCACCCCCGCTGCCCCCGACGCCCCGACGCCCCGGCGCCCCGCCGCCGCGCCGCCTTGCCGCCACCCCGCCGCCGCCCCCGCCACCCCGTTGCCCCAACCGCCCCTGACGCCCCGACGCCCCGGCGCCCCGCCGCTGGGCCGCCCTGCCGCCCCCGCCGCCCCCGCCGCCCCCGCCGCCCCCCGCCCCCGCCGCCCCCCGCCGCCCCCGCCGCCCCCGCCGCCCCCACTGCTCCCGCCGCCCAGCCATCCCGCCGCTCCCGCCTCCCTCGTTGCTCCCGCCGTCACCCCCACCTCACCTTGGCCCACCCCGGCGCTCCAACGGCTTTCGCCCGCCCGCCCTCCCTCCCCGCCATTCGCCCCTCTCACCAACTTCACCTCCCGCACTCTTCCCATCGCTTCTGCCGCAACAGCTCTTTCCCATCATATCCGCCCACACCAACGCTTTCGCGGCCTCGCGCCCTTTCCTCTCCCCGTTACCTCCTCCTCCCACCTCACCCGCGATGCCCGCCTCCTCTAACGATTACGGCCCTGGAACTCGCCACTTCGTCCCCATCATCCCGCACCCCGCGGTCGCCGCCGCCGCTGGCGCCACCGCCTCCTACGGAATAGCGCGGGCGGCGTCGCGAGCGATAATCGCGCGTTTGAAGGGCGGATACGACCGCTGTATTTCACGACGCTGCCGCCAGAGGTCGTTCGCGGTCGCTGCAGAGGCGGAGCGCAGCGGGAAGGAAGGGGGGAGGGAAGATGGCGACGCTACAAGGAAAAGCCATTCAGGGCTCTGCGGATGAGAATATGTGGTGCAAGCGCTGCCGGCGGTGGGAGGATGCGTTGGTGGTTTGGAGAAGTGTTTGCGGATGATTTAAAGCGTGTTTAATAGGTACAGCGCCGCAGATTCACTCAAGGCTTGTTGGGCTCGCTCCAATACCGGAGAGGTAACAAGACGACATCGTTTCGTGGACTGGGAGATTTTAAGTACAAACTTCATGGTGTAGATTTAAATGTGGTCAATAGTTGGCAGATTTTGATGATCTAAAACATTGCCAAGAATGATCAATAAATGCCTTAAAGTGCTTTAAAAATGCCTTAAGAGCATAGACAAAATCGCGTGAAAAGTTTTATAAAAATCAGTTCAGATGAATAACTCAAGTTGTTGGTTATGTTACTGATGTAATCGAGGCTTCTTCCTTTCGTTGAAATGCACTCCGCTTGCAAACTTCTGGTTTGGATTGTTCTTCACCAAGAAATTTCAGTCTTTAGTTATTACGAAATTGCCCGAATCGACAATGACGCTGATAGGCGTCACGGGTATCTTGGACTTCATACTACGGTTGACATTACAATTTCGGAGCGAAGAAATGCAATAAGCTACACGGAGATTCGGGAGAATAAGGGCCTCATCTCGTAAATATTATTTGATGCAAGGGCCACTAAAATGATATTAAAATCAATGAAATCAGTAAAAAATGTTTTAAAATCGGCGAAAAATTTATACGACGACTTCGAAATTGACGAAAAATGAAAACATTTCAATAAGAATGGGTCATTTCTTTTTGTCGTAATATAAAATTAATTCCTGTATTAAAAGGCATTTTTAAGTGAAAAAATAACATTTCCTCCCTCCTAGTGATCAGTTTCCGTTACTTGGTTTACAATGGTCTTCTGATCAAAATTGATACTTCCATCCTCATACATGCATCCGTTTCCTCTAAAAAACACACATTTACGCACACACATGCAACAACATATACGTCAACAATCCTTCATTGTAGACATTTTCAGTGCGTGGTGTTTTAGAAGTAGGCGAGTAGCCAACAAAACGTTTTCGGAAATAAAGGTTTCAAAGGACCTTTTTCCAAATCCGATAAAACGTTTGTCGTATTATCATTGTTTCTCACCTGACGTACATTAATCTAGCTTTAAAGTTTGGGTCTATGTGACCCAAAATTAAATTTGTTTTGCTTTCACAGACATTATTGACTTGTAATCTTTCTGATATTTCGTAACTTTATTACGTATCTAAGTATCAATAAATTTGTTATTTTTTGTCTATTAGTTATAGTTTATTTGAAAAAGTAGTGCTGAAGTATAGTTTTAGTAAATAAATTAGCATGTATGATAATTAGAACTATGGCCTATGAAAAACTTCGTTTTGATAACAGAAATTTCCTGAGGCAAGCTTACTCCTAGAGACAAGAAAGAACAAAATCACGGAAAGAGAGTTTGCTCTCATAGGTAGTTCGTACAAATGTCATTTTTACAAACAATTCAATCACCACTACTACGGAAGTCATTTGGAACTGATTGAAAAATAAAAGATAATTTTCAGGAAGAAAGAAATGGAAAAATTAAGCTAGAATTTTTACGGCAAATAAGTAATAGAAATTTTCACTATACTTTATTTTTCCCTCATGTTATTTGTTGTAAAACTAATTTTCAAAAGTGGAAAAAACGTAAAACTATGGAGCATTTCATCGACACAGACGTTAATAAAACTGCCATATAAAAAAACAGCATTATTTCAGATTTCAGTAAAGTCAAAGGAACTACTGGTATTCAACATGAACTTACAAGTGCATTAATTTGTAATAAGAAAATAAATTATCGACAATTGATTATGCGTTGCAATATGTTTGTTACGATTTGGACTTTCTTTTGCCTTCTAAACTTCAATAAATCTTGATTGGATTTCAAGAAAGTGAACACAAATATTTTAGAATTACCATATTTTAGATGTTAATATTATCATTATATGTTATTTTATAATAAATCATCCCGAATACGCGAAACTACTTAACACTTCTCAAATTCACCTGGCAGCACAGCTATATACTAAATTCGAATAGTACGGAAGAGTTGAAATATTCATACATATATTTATTTTTAGATTGCGTGTCATTCGTGAAGTGTGTGTATTAAACAAATTATACGGCTATAATGATTTTTATGCAGGCATCATCAAATAGTCGTAGACACTTTTAAAAGTACCTAAGCCTTAAAACATATTTTAACCGCCAAAATACTAACTCATCGTGAATAGGTTGGTTCAACATTTTGTGTTCATTGTTAAAATTTAAAGTTTATATTTTTCAGAAGACTTCTTATACAATGTAAGATTAGTATGGCTAATAATAGTATTTGGAAAAATAAATTTACACGAGAAAGAGACACTTTTTGCTACAACAAATAAATAAAAAACACGAAGTATTTTACTAAAAATTGCTTCTACTAAAGAGATAACTCAAAAGGTGGTGCTGGTGTGCACTAGAAATAACGGAAAAAATGTTAACAAATATTTCATTTTAGAGTACATGTCATTTTATTACGTAATATTGTTTTGCGCCAGTTCGGCAAGATGCAAGTAGTAAATATTTCCACTTGGGTACGTAAAATCTTTTGGATGTGGTCCGCTATCGACTAATCAACTCGAATACCTTTTTAAAACGGACCACCTGTAATCCTGTTTTCACCACCCCTTCACGCATTCAGCCGTGCTTCAGCGGTTGGCTCCAAATTAGGTTCCCTCGCGAGATGTGCGTTGAATAAGCAGCCCGCGGAGTGAACGCACGCCCGCCCCAGCATTCGGCGCGAGTGCCGGGCAGCGGGGGCGCATTGATGTCGATGCTGATTCGCGCGACCCGTCGGCAGCGATGCAGCGAATCGGGGAGCGACGTGAACGCGAGGGCGAAGTGATGCCGAGGGCTCGCGCTAACACATCTCCTCTGCCTGGTGGACATTCTAATGCGAGCCTTTGATGTTTTCGGGCACGTCAACTGCTATGGCCATTAGTCCCGTTAGTGTAGTGCATGTTCGTGTCTGGACGGGTGGTGTTCCTTTCCCATTGATGTATTACCTAATGTGGTACTTTTGTATCGGTATATTATGAAACAAAGGTAAAATGATGGTTATTAATATAGGAGTGTGCAGTGATATTACGATACGAGTGAGCAACCCGTAATAGTAATTTATGTAATTAGTTTATAATGTTAAGATATATTGTATATGTACCTGCATGTTTTGAAAACGACTGACGTTAAGAGAGAGTTTTCAAATTTACTCGAAAGCAATGAAGCAACTTTATAAACGAGTTGCATACGCTATTTTTTTTGTATAACAGCGTAATACATTTATAAGAGAATCAAACTTAATTTTGCGAAACAACTTTCTTGTGACTACTCGGGTATTTGACATCTGTGCGAGAAGACGGTGGTCGGCTATTCCGTTTACCTTTACCTCCCCACGATTCTTTCGGTGCGATTAGCTGAATGTGTGATGACGCAATCATTCGAGCTGTAAAATGCTAGTACTTCATCATTTGTGTCGAATTCGATTATGAACGATTTCTCACAACAGTTCCTAATGCTGTTATACAAAAATATTTAACCGAACGATGTTCAATGATTTAATATTTCTCAACTTCTTCATGATTGGTCTAACATCCGTACTATAATATAGCCGTATAAATTTGACTATCATTATTCTACGAACCGCAGCCCTCCAAAAAGTGAATTATACAATAGAAGTAGGAACAAATTGATGCTACCCCGAAAAATATTATTCTGTGCAGTGCCGTTTACTGTCGATAAAGAATTTATTTTTAACAAAAAACCCCTTGTAACGTAAACCTTACTTACCTTTAGTACATTTACTTATAAAATTTAGTAAAAATTAGTAAATATAATACGTTTTACATTATAACATATTTACTTTATAATTTAATGATATCAACATTCAATACAACGAAAACTCTGTATACCAAAAGAAAATTCTCGCTCCCTTGTGTTTCATTGTAAAGACTCAACACTGTATTTTCCTCTTCATTAATTTCTTGCAAGCGCCGCTGTACAAGCGTGTTAATTGCCGAATTTGGAGGGCATCGGGGATCACTAGACCCCACATGAGAACAGCCCTCGTGCACATACCCGGCGCGTGGGATGCTGGTCGCCGCCTCCCCGTATGGCAGACATCCTAATTTATGCCTCCCCCGCCTCCTTCCCCCCCCCACCCCACCCCATCCCCCGTCGCCCGCGACACGCGCCTACGCGGGCGGAAACGAAATTTCGGAAAGTGGATACTTGTTCGGAACTTTCCATTTCCATCCGTAGCCCTAACCCCAGGCCGGCGCGGCGCCCTGCTCGGTTTTGCTAACGAATTTTCCCTCATTTATTTTCCCCAACTCATTAAAATCCCCTCTGGTTCCCCTCCGCCCGCCCCCCCCCACTTCACTCGTTCTTATCGTTCTCTTTTTGATCCTGTTTTCCCTCCCGCCGCCGCCGCCGCCGCTCGCTATTGTTCCATTATTTATCTTTTGAAACGTTAGTCGACAAACCGTTCCTCTGTTTTCATTCTCTTGTCTGCGTGCACGCATGCATGCGCCCGGCTCCACTACGCGGGAGGGGTGGTGGAGGGGGAGGGGGAGGAGGAGGGGGAGAGCGACCGCGTGTGTCTGCGCGTCCTTTTCTAAACCCCGAAAACCGACCCACCCAACCACCCACCCGCACGCCGACACCGGCCTGTGGGTGGGCATACGTGTCTGGCGGAGACGAAGTCATTCAAGTGGTAAGGTGAACCTTTTCTCTCCCTTTGCTTTATTGTTGGATTCCAGGCTCGTCAACAGCTAAGGTCATTAGGAGCATTTTTTTTTTCCTCGAGACATACTGGTGATCTTCTTTACCTGGATGGTGAGATCAGGCGCCGACCTATTTGTTGGCTAGCGGGGTTTTCCCGAAACAGGTATCTCATACCAACGGGGCATCACCCGAACCAGAACAAGATCTAAGTTCCCGACTGGTCTCACGATTTCTGTGGTAGTGTAGTGGATTTGAGTGTCAAAGTGTGTAAGTAGGGGTGAGGAAAGAACAAGGAAAAAGGAGGAGAGATCGCGCGCGGCTCGTGGTCCGTTTGTTAGGGAACTGCTCCTGCATTCGCCTGGTGTTGATGGGAGAAAAACGGAAAAATACAGATCAGATTAGGCGACTGCTATAATTCTCCTACAGAGGATGAATTCGATCTAGCTATCTAGCTTGCGTCGAAACCTGTCACAGTCGGAACAGGAGCACTAGGAGCTCCAGATCAGAGGCACACCCGTGACATCAGTTAGTGCTCTGAGCCAGCTCTGCCGGTATATAAACCCTATCTCATCATTTGATAAATTGGCAATAAATAGAATAATTGTTTTTGATCCACGTGATTCTTTATTTTCATAAACATAGACGATAATAAAATCGCTGGTAAGGTAGATACCTTCTAATAATTGAATAAATAAATAAATAAAAGGCGTTGTCTGATATCAAATAGATATTTAAACTTAAGATCTTTTCGATCACATAGCGAATATCATCAGAGCTATCTTTCAGCGTCTGAGCGGAAAATTAAATTTTGAAAAGGAAACTAAGTAGAACTTTGTTTTCCACCCAGACGCTGAAAGATAGCTCTGCTGGTGATCACTACGCGATCTAAAAGGTCTTAAGATAAAATATATATTGGATACCAGGCCAAACCTTTTTATGTATTTAAACATAAATGATATTCTATCCAACTTTGAGATAATTTTAACACAGTTAATCTACTGTAGATGTTTAAATAAATTGTGTGACAAAAGTATTACATTTGTACCTGTTACTAATCTTCTTTATAAATTATACGAAATGCTAGAAACTTGTGCTAAATTGCAGCAAAAAACAATTGTGAATCCTCCTGTGATTCCAATTGCACAGATCACAAGTAGATTTAAAATCTGTGGAGAATTTGCAATTTCAAAGGTAATTTTAAGAGTTGAAAACCGCAGTCTGATTATGTTTTGAGAAAGGCATCATATTTATTTGTAATATTCCCCGTAACATAATAAAAAGACGTGTACGAATGTAAGATGTAAAACGACAGGTACCTGTAACAATGAGTGGAAAAATCGTAACATGAATCTTTTAGAATACACACTAAGAACATATTAAATTTCAATACAAACATTCATTATTTTCTTTCCATTTGTTTATTTACTCAAATTTTTAATGTCTCAAAATAATTACAACTATCTTATGATTGTTTTTATGAGCTATTGACCAAGGATACCAATTGATGTCACTGCAGTTCCTCTGACCGGGAGATCCTAGAATTTGAGTTCCGGCAGTGGCAAGCTTTTCGGCACAAGCTACATAGCGGGATCGTATTCAGCCTTTTTCTGGGGGCTGGTTTCTCTGGTCCGTAGATTTTCATCTTTTCTCCGAACAACACCAGGCGAATGCCGGATTACCCCACCAAACGGCCCACTGACCTCGCGCTTTCTTTCCTTCCTCATCCCTGTCTTACCTTCAACTCTTACTTACACCCCACACTTACACACATGCCGGGAGAACAGTCAGGAGCCTAGAGTTTGCTCTGGATGGGGTGGTGCCCCGCTAGTCGTGATACCTAATTGGAGAAAACCTGAACACTGACTGGTAGGTGGACCGCCATCTAATGGAGGGAGTCAACCGCCATCTCCAGCAATAAAGCATGCACTACACTCTCGGGACAAATGACCTTAGTGGTTGGAGCACCCGGAATAACTAATCAATCGGTCTAGCAATGCAGCATCGCACTTCTTGTAATTATGTCAACCCTCCTTCGCGGACCCAACCACTGTGATCCGCCGCCACCGCCCCCGCCGCCACAGGAGCCGGCAGCAGCTGTTGCTGTCAGGCCCATCCCCCCCCCCTGGGCGAGGCGACCACCGCCATTTGAAAGTCGATTGTGGGGGGCCGGCGAGAGGCGAGGCGGGCGGTGCAGCCCGCTGGCGGGGAGCCGCTCCGAACACAGCGGGGCGCGTGCGGGGCATGGCGGGGACGGGGCACGTGTAAGATGAAGGGAAGAGGGTGGTGTTGGAGGAGAGGGAAAGGGGGAGTGTGAGGAGTGAGGGTGGGTAGGGAAGGGGAAAGGAACAGTTTGTAGAGAGGTGCGGGGATGGGCAGAAGGGAAACAGGAGGGGAAGTGAGACGGGAAAGGGAGGGGAAGGGAGAGGATGGCGAGACAAGAAGACTGAGAAGGAGGTGAAAGAAAAAGGGGAGAAAGAAGGGAAAAAAGGGTGCGAGAGCCATTCGGAAGGTAGGGAAGACAGAATACTATCTGTTAGCCCATTGGAATCACGAAGTTCCTTCTCTTTATTTACCCTTAAACGTTGTTTATTAGGCTGATATGAACTCGTTAATAAATAGGTACAACACATTAAGCACATGAATATCAACACGATCTGATAATGATGATAAAGATGGTCGTGATCTAAGCCATACTCATTTTCATATTGTTTGACCTTTCTTTTTGTATTGTAGACCTTGGAGGAAACACCCTTAAATGAGGGAGAAAGAGCAAGAGAGAGAGAGAGAGAGAGAGAGAAGACAGATATGTGGAAGTGGAGAGTGAGAGTGGAGGTTTCGCATTGCCTTCCATTATAATGTGTGTGTGTGTGTGTGTGTGTGTGTGTGTGTGTGTGTGTGTGTGTGTGTGTGTGTGTGTTGCAGTAATCGTGAATGATGAGTGGTGAACATAAAGCTTGAGAAATACAAATTTAAAGAATTAGTATAATTTTAGGCAGCTTAGATATTATATTTTTCATGTAGGTTCAGTCAACCTGAGATACTTGTCCTAAGTAGTCTTGGGCTGTTGAATGGTCTAAAACAATTATATAATTTTTTATTATTTCTATTTCCTTGCCCTTTTTTCTCACTTCAATAATGAATGTAATAAAAATCTGACAGTATTTTTGTGATGGATATTATCCTTTCCATGCATACTCTACCGTTCTCGCAATTCTTTAGGTTCATTAAAGATACTTTCTCAAAGTGTTTCAGTGAAGATACATTTAAAGCTTTGCAGTTCAGAGACAATGATTAAAAATGCTGAAAATTCTGAAAGACTTACTGATTATTTTACATTGAAAAATATGTTCTCTTGTTTTTGTTATCAAAAGAATACTCTTATATCTCGTGGGACAGAGCGGAGCGCAATAGCGGAGTTATTCTAAGAAGGGACCAGTTCGTGAAACAAATGAATGCCATGTAGAGATATGACATTGGAAGAGATAATGATGCAAACCATTTACTAAAGAGATAAATTAACGAACCCCATTGACGAATTGATTGCAACGAATTGATGTGATATTCCCCTTAAATAACCTAATTGCAGCAAATAAGCTCAAGACACGCTGACCAAATTAAGTGAAAGTCAGCTGCCTTAATGGTCAGTAACATATTTCGTTAACATGTCAACCAGTTACATGGATGTAAAATTTCAATTTTTATTTTTAACATTGAAGTAGAATTTTGGAATGTCACGATGTCACAATATTTCTGTACGTGTTTCACTTCATGTTTCAGGAACACAATTCTCGACCGTTTTTTCCTGAGTTGACATCTGTATGACTGGAAGACACTGAGCCAGTTCATCTCGACTGAATCTTCAAATAAGTGTGAGTTGTTATACAACTGTTGGTTTCTTATACACTAATTATAATAATAATAATAATAATAATAATAATAATAATAATAATAATGAGAAATTAAACATTCTGCATAGTTGGTAGTATAAATTTATCGCATATTGGCATTTCCCAGCTTACATTACATTTTAAATAATAAATGTGATTGTTGATTCGTGTGGCAGTAAATTTGTAGAAACTTTTTGTTGGTTATTTGGTAGTAATTTGAGTATTTACAATATTTCTTGAATTTTTATTCGAAATTTGCATACAAACATTTTAGTTATAGTTTTTAATGTCGAATACGATGCTCAATGTGAATTTATAAGAACATAAGGTGTAAGTACATAATGGTTTTAAAAAAAGCTCAGAAGAAATATTTAAGAAAACAAGGGTATGAGATTATTTCATTAGTGTATGTTATTGTAGGTATAGTTAAATTTCAATTATTTAAAACAAATAATAATTTCATCAACATTTCGTTTTGGTATTTATAATTTCTTTCAGTTTAGTTTATTCCATTACTTCTTTGATTCAGGCGAAGAAACAAAACTGAAGGCGTTAAGTTACAATCAATTTTTAATTTGAATTTGAACACGTTGGTTAAAACCGGTTGTACTTCCATGTTTATTTGCATTCAAGTAGTAAATTTCAAAGTATATAATAGAAGATTATGCATTAGAATACTCATTCATTAAAATTGTATGCACTGATTTCCTGTGTGAGAAACATTTTTTTTTCTATTTTATTAAAAATGTCTATTCCAATTTGCTTAACAAACCTCCTGTACCACAAACGCCTCTTTCCAGAAACTGCGTGAACTGTCTCCCAAATTCAACTAGCCCATTCATCTCCGAACGTACGCAAAACTGAAGGAGCGCCGAACTCCCAGTTGGCATCACTGCCGTCGGAATACGCGGGATCTCGCTAAACGAGCGCGGGTTTGCGGTAAAAGCTCTGAGCCGCACAAGTTTACAGATATAATCTACAGAGCCCGGAGCTCCCGCGCGCTGGCCGCTCACACCAAGAGGCAAAAAGCTTCGCCACGGCCAACGAAGGACCTCGCAGGGGGATTATGTTAATAAGTCCATTATGTATGCTAATTTCCCACAACGCCGGAGTTCCGCAGGGGTCTTTGTCTTTCGATATCGGGTAGCGGATGTGAGGCGCTTTGTCGACGTAGCGCGGCCTTGTAGTTACTTTTCAATATTTCACATCAAAGTAATTAGACAACTCGCTGCGTAGTGGTTGCGGCGCGGGAGCCGACAAAGGAGGGTCGTGGTGGCTGGAGCAGAGTTCACGGCATGGTGTGTGGGCGTGCGAGAGGAAGGGTTGAGGTAGTTGTGCGGATGTAGGATTGCTGGCGTGGGAGAGGACCTAGAAGTGGGAATGGCGACACGGCACCTCGCGCAAAAGATGCGTGGAGGTGGAAATAGAGGCACATGGGGTCGAAAACGGCGGGTGGTTACGGCGAGGGGAATGGAATCTCAGAATATGATAGAAGCTGAAGGAGGTAACAGGGATGACTGCGAATGTTTGGCACAGTTGGCCAACTTGAGTGAATAAGAAAATGTAATTGATGTGGCTAAGATGTTGAAAAAAAAGAAGCCGAGAAGGTGTAAGATGTGGGAGGAGGTGTAAGATGTGGGAGGAGGTGTAAGATGTGGGAGGAGGTGTATAAGGTCGAAGGTAAGGAAGCATGTCGGAAGCGGTGAAAGATGACAGAGGCAATGAAACATTGCGGGAAGGATAAAAAATGTATTGGATACGACAGAAGATTTACATGACGACAAAGGAAGAAAAGAAGGCCGAAAAGCGGAAACGAAAACGTGTGAGATGCGACCTCGGGGCGGAGATAACGGGGAAAGTGGCGACGGGAGAAGCAACTGCAGAGGGGACGGTGGCGGCGTGTTCGGTGTGGGAAGTTGGTCTCCGATCTGAAAGCGAGGTCACTACCAAAAGGAACCCTTAACCAGATACAGCGTCAAAGTGAATCTGGATCAGAAGGACCGAAGCTGAATTGCGGGATAGGATCTATAGCGCGCAAGGTAAAACGGAATTGAAGCGGGAACAGAAGTGCATCCAGCGAGAGCACGCGCATGCGCGCGAGCGCGCGCGCGCACACACACACACACACACACACACACACACACACACATACATAACGCGAGCACATGCCTACTCGTACACGCTATCACGCTTACACGCATGCAAATACGCAACATTGGTGCTGCCGGTTTGGCAACGTAGATCTCATTGATAATGACGTAGAAACAGTTATTTTTGATTGTGAATTGTAGTTCATTTAATTGTAACGTTTGGCAAGAAAGTTTTTTTTAATGTTTTAGGGGAATTTTCTACCGTTTGTGTACTTTCATAACTTCTGATCAATAGTAGATCCCTACTGATGTTTTGCTTTTGCTTTGACAAATCCGATTTACGTACGGCAGATTAACAAGACTGTAGCATGACTTCTCAGAGGTAACAAAATTATTGTCAAAGATACCGGATTTGCATTTTTTTTCGAGCATGGTGTCGACTTGCTGTATTATTTAGTCAGCTTTCTTATGTAATTTCCACCATCTTGATATAATCATTACTGTATGAAAAGATTTCTGTCTTTTGAATTGCAGGAAAAAATATGTTATTTTACATTTCTTATAATTGTATTCCATTGTAAATAGAAATATTATTTTTTGCATATTTTGTGCGAATTTTGCTTATATTTCAAGTTACTGATGAGTAAATATCGTTTTAAATTGAACCACTTATAGATAATCTATGAGTTTTAGAATTTTGAAAAAAAGGTGTTCAAAAAGTGAAATCGTAACGAAAACAAGACGTAATACTTATTTTCACCCATTTCCAGAACTACGAATATAAAATGTTTTTCAAGTCTCATCCTTCTCACTCTATTTGGTTCTAATGAATACTGTATTCACCTTTAACTGCACCTTTGGAGATAGAATACAGAGACTCTCCTTTGAAGATTGAACTTGTAGACACGTTACCGTTCTTGCTTTCTCAACCGAGTCGCAAACTGCTTATCATATTCTACAGACATGTAGCACACGGTAGCGTGTGATCTTTGTTATTTTGTCTCCGAAACTTTGTATCATTAGCTTCATTGCAATAAGAAATGGTTCTGTTGCAAGATAGGATTGAGCTCTACGAAACTGTAACCGAGAAACTCCATCACCGCATCTGCGCTTCGACCGCAGCACACAAACGACGCACTCGCGTGCATGAAACACAGCCTCTGGTTTAGCTACTCTGATGTAACACAGCAAGGAAGATGGTAATCATTTGCTGCATACGGATCTCTTCTAAATATTAAGCCACACTGTGGGTTGATTTCGTAGTTACATTTGCTCTTAGTATACCTAGTAGAGAGGCATCGTTTATTTGTTTACGCCTTCTTGCTCATGAATTATCTGAATCTCAAACCACAAATTCGTTTCCTTACTTAATTTCCTTCTTAAACTTCCTTCGCTGCTCCCATTGTCCCTGCATTCTCCCTCCCTCAGGATTTCTGTCTTCCATTCTCATTTCGTCTAACACTTCTCCTGCCTATGGTTTATGCTTATAAAAATGTAATTACAAACCGTAATCTTCGTCGGATGAAAACGAGTAGCTTTGTTCCTTGCCGCTAATGTAGACACTCATTCTGAAATTCAACATTCCAGAGTTTGGATAAGCCCGACCAGAGAGAAAGTCAATATAATTTCCGCGCCTTCTCTGCTCTTAACGTCACGTGCATATTTGCTCTTTAGTGTGCCGTAGACTTCATTTTAATCACCATTGCCTCGCCTAACATTACGATTGAGAAAAATGCGACAGATTAGGTAAGGGATTAAGGGCACTATTACTCAGCAGGTGATATGTCCAACATTCACTTCGAACCTATATTGCATTAAAAACACCACACTACAGTCAGATGTTCCTCAGTCAGTAATGAGCATATTATGCTCACTCACCGCGGACTTCGCCAATCTTATGTTAACTGCATGGTCAGTCACTTGGAACATTGTCTCCCTCGTTGCATGCCGCCTTATAAACTTCTCTAGGAAAATATGGATATTTTTATGTTCAAGCAATTTTTTTAATCTTTCATTATTACTAATTCAGTTTTTACTATATTATTATCAAGTTAAAGACCAGTCTGGATTAGTTTTAAACAATTGCTTGGTAGATTTTTCTCATAATACATTTGTCGATTTTATTTGCCACACCTCGACCAAAATATCAGCAGTATTGACGGATTATAACGTATTTAAAAACTGTTTATCTTTGTATACTTTCCAAAAAAGTAAACAAAGTTCCTTTTGTATTATTGACTTCGAAATTTTGTCTCTTTAAAAATGTTATCTTTCTGTCTAGTTTTACCCAATGCACTCAAACGTGTTTCAAATATCAAGATTGCCAATTCATAAAAATTACAGTTTATTCTTCAGCAATTAAATAATATTTTATTACATTTTTACAGTTATTGTACCGTTATAATGGGAAAGGAACCCGTACTTTATAAAAACATTACAAGATAGTTGTTTATGCACCAAGGGCGTCATGAGGGTTCCTTAACGTAGGCAATAACAAGCAATAACATATAAATAAAAAAATAAACACGTTTAAGTACCAGAAAAAAATCATAAAATTCATATATACATACACCACTAACACTATTTATGTACAAAAACCTGAATATTTTCTTGAACTTAAACTTATTTATTTTTTATTTACACGTAATTGTTTGTTATCCCCGTGTTAATTTGAGAATGCATGTGTTCCCCTACGAGTTAGAGTTAAGTTAAAGGGAAGAATGAAGCTACTCAGGGAACTTTACCCTCTGCAAGTAGTTCCTCAGCTGTTGTTTACAACTCTTTGCCATTAGCCATATTATCAATCCCCTTGCCCCTTGCCTGCACACCACGCCTACGCGTAATACACGGTGAGCGTTTATTGAACAATTCTTCAACTTTATAAGACGTAACACTGGATGTGCTTCTTATTACCTATTCCTTCCCGCACGTCTTTAAAAGTTTCTTCCTGTCTGGCGAGAAAGAAAAAAAAGTCTATGTAAATTTCGCATCGCATTTAAATGTTTTTATATTAAAGGATGAATTTCCGCATTAAAATACCTCGATGCTGTGAGGAGCAGCTTGATCCATTAGGGTAAAGGGAAGACTTATCTCGACTGTTGATCAACTTAATTTCAAAACACATTTGCGAGAGATCAAGACCGCAGCGGGAGTGTGGTCGTTACTTAAGCCGCCACGAGGAGCGCTCCTAGCGAGTCACCGCCGCCTGTATCACCAATGCGGCCGTCCCCGTCACCGCCTTCCCTGCCCCCACGGCCCCTCCAACCTGCGTCGCCACCACCTCCACCGCCGCTGCAGCCACCCCCGCATCTGCCGCCTTTGGTAATCGCAATCTCAGCCTCCACCCCCGTTGTCTCCACCGCCTCCGCCTCCACTCCCCCGTTCACTGTTGCCTCCACCGCCGCCTCCACCTCCGCCTTCACCGCCGTCTCCACCGCCTCTTCCACCGCCGTCTCCACCACCTCCTCCCCCGCCTCCTCCCCCGCCTCCTCCCCCGCCTCCTCCCCCGCCTCCTCCCCCGCCTCCTCCCCCGCCTCCTCCCCCGCCTCCTCCCCCGCCTCCTCAACCGTCGCCTCAACCGTCGCCTCCACCGTCGCCTCCACCGTCGCCTCCACCGCCGCCTCCACCGCCGCCTCCACCACCACCTTCACCGCCGTCTCCACCGCCTCTTCCACCGCCGTCTCCACCACCTCCTCCCCCGCCTCCTCCCCCGCCTCCTCCCCCGCCTCCTCCCCCGCCTCCTCCCCCGCCTCCACCGTCTCCACCGCCGCCTTCACTGCCCCCTCCACCGCTGTCTCCCCCGCCTCCTCCACCGCCACCTTCACCGGCGTCTCCACTACCGCTTCCAATGCCGCCGCCTCTCCCGCCACCTCCACCACTGTCGCCACCATCGCCTTCACCGTAACAACCAACCTCCCGACGCCAACACCGCCAGCGATGTCTTTGCCATCGCCTCGCATTCGCCGCTCCCTCCAACGCCACCACCACCACTACCACCTTGCTCACCGTCGTCGTTGCCGCTGGCATCGTCTCTACGTCAACTGCTGCCATCGCCACCTTCATTCCTCCTCTACCGTGTTCATTCCCTCGCCGAAACCATCACCGCCTCCGCCGCACTCGTTACCATTGCCACCGCCTCCGCCTTTGCTTTCGTCTTCTCCATTGCCTCCACCGTCACCTCCGTTGCCATCTTCGCCATCTTCTCCGCCATTGCTGTGACTTTCCGCTTCATTACCACTGGCTTAGATGACGTCACGAGCCGCATCTTCCTGTAGTTGATGAGGGCGTGGTTTCAGAGCGAGGGCGAAACCGAGAGGCGTCAAAATTGGGAAGAGCTTACGTCCTCTCGACGCGTGCCTCCTTCTCTGGCGCGGAAGTTCGATATATTTCCCACGCAATTTAATTCTTATGATATATATTTATAACGATGTCAAAATATATGGATAATGATAGTAGTTGTGAATTTATGTAAGATATTGTTTTATTCATAATGTTGCTTGTTCAAAAATTGTAGCCTGAAAATGGAGTAAAAGTAATTCCGAAACGACGGGATGGTTTTATATGATGACAAAGTAATGTGTAACTATTAGCTTTGTGCAGAAAGTTCTAACTTGTTTATAAAAAGTGAAGCATTACATGGAATTAAATTCATGTACAGTTCATGAATCAAGATCAGTTGAATCAAGAAATCTTCCATTTCCAGAAATAAGATTCTATGATTATTTCGGTACACGCGCAGTCTCATGAAATAACAGTAATTACATTAATCATTGTCTTCATTATGAAGATATGTCAGAATGGCAAATCAAGAACACTCAAACATCGATCTAAAGGGTTGTGACTTCGAATTACATTTTGGGTGTTGAGTGTTTGCGCACGCGATCTGAGATTTTCTATTCTAGTAAAAACAAACAGAAATGATGAGCTTTCTGTTCTACTTATTTCTTATAACTGCAAAAATAAGTTTCTAGAAAATACGTTAATGTTTCTACGAGATTCATAGCTGATTTTATCGATTTAGGACGTAAGACGATTTAGGATTGTATATGACATGCATCTCAAATTTAATGGTCTAGACATTATGAAACATAAACTACTCAAATGTACCCCTCTTTGTCAATAAAAGTTTAACAATGATATTCCTGTTATTAGCGGGTTTAAAATAGTATTGTTTGGCTAAAAGTATGGCATTATTTAAATATATCGTGAAATAAATTCATCTTGTTCCCCCAAACCATAACACGAGCATATTTGAGATTTCAAAATAAGATTACACAATGAACTTCGTTCACAAAAGTCCTCTTTGGGCACTTCAATTAAATTCTCTACCTATGATGATGGCTAGATAATTTGTGGTTCATTATCCTGTAAAATAAGAACAAATGCAACACACTAAAACATATCCACATGTACACAATACAATAGTCAAGATGACCTGAAGACGGTACACTCAGGCTCCCCCAACGTTTCCAAACAAGAAAATAAAACACAAAATTAATTATTGACTGATTTCATATATTTCTTATATCTACATGTATTTGTACAAAAAAGAAAGCAGGCATAATCATATTTCAAATGCAGCCAAAAGTTTTAATTTCAATTTCAATTTATTTATTTATTTATTTATATGTATTTTAACCATATAAAAATATCATTTACAACGGCGGAACTTTCGGAAAGAATTCTGATGGTGATAAAATGAATTCAGATACGATAGCATTAGTTCTCCGTGAAGTCGATTGAGAGGATGGCACTTTCAATCCACATAACTGAAGTAAGCTTGGTTTTGATTGTGATCCTCTTTCGTGGGAATTTTACAAAAGCCAATGACGCCTGCAAAATAATTTATTTTCTCTTTTTTACGGTGCGGGTGCTGATCACACGAAATTTCGAGAGGGATTTTCCATCCTGATGATTTAAACATCTGAATATCGCAAATGGACTTTAAACTACAGAAGAGAAATTTTTCAGATGATAAATAACGAAACAAGACATGTATTTTATACTTAGAAACTTATTTTTAAAATTTTATTTTAAATACAGTATCAATACAGCCGTAGGCGAAGAAATGCTATTTTTAAAATTCCGAGGTGGCAGCAGAGATATTGTCGTAATTCATAATGATTATTAATTAAGGATCGAGGAAGTAATAACCATAAAGTATATTGCAATATAAATGTAATATAAAGAATAAACGGTCATACGGATGTTTTGGGACTCATTTATTCCTCCAAAGGGGCTCCAAAAATATGAAAATAAGTGAACAAATATATTTAGCATATAAATTGATAAAAATAAATACAGAAATACAAATGAACGCTTTTAATTTTATAGAAATAGAATACATACCCAAGGATCATGGATTAAAAACGTGGGTCTTGAGTCAACGTCGTCTTGTATGCCGTGCAGAAAAGTGTGTCTGTAGAAAAGTTGAGGGAAGTAGTGTAAGTTAGATTGATAGACGCTTCCGGGCACTTCAACTTCTATGGTCATTAGTTGAGAGTTGTGATCGTATTATTGCGGAGTAGAAAGTAGCGGTGTTTTTTCCAGCTGCATGGTGATATCTGGTTCCAACCTATACGTTGGCTTGCGGGAAATGTCCTCATCCATGTATCTCCTCCTAGAAAGATAGCGCCCCAGCCGGGTCAGAGTATTCCTGGTTAAACGCCATTTTTTGTTTTTCCGACGTGTGTGGTAATAAGTACGGCATGTAAGCGTAAGAGTGTCTGTAAAAGAGAGGGGAGAAGGATGAGCAAGCAAAGAATTCACGGGGTCCGTGGCTCGTTTAAAAAAACAATTTTCTGGCAATTATCTGGTGTTGATTGTAGAAACCACGGAAAACTACCGATCAGAGCAGCGGCCACTAGAATTGTCCTCGAGGCCGGCTGAAATCGACGTAGCTGTGTAGCTTATGTCGGCGCACTTAATGTGAGCCTGGTTCGAATAAGCGAGATTTGAATTAACGTGGTTCCACGTTAGCGATATACGAAGTGCGAATTAGTTACGTTCCACTGTGTAAACAATATAACGACCTCCTCGAACGGGTGGTTCTCCACCACAATGACACAATCTAATCTCGCGTTGCCCGGCCCCTGTCGCCGGCGCTTCTGTCCGCAACACCCTCGACCCTCTTCTCCCGCTTCCTGCGCCGCCGGGTCCACTCTCTCTCGACGCGCAAGCCCCTCGCGGCGCCGCGGGGCGCGGCCGACCGCAGTGTTTACCTAGCGGCCCTCGCGTCCACCCCCGCGACAGCACTTGTTTCCGCCCCTTCGCGCCCCCCACGCGCGCCCCGGGGGAGGAGGCCCCCCCTCGTGTGTTCCGGCCGGGCCCCGCCCCGCCCCCGCGCCAGGAAATTGGCTTGTAATTCCGCGAGGCTGCGCCCTGCACGACCACGCACTCTCGCCTCCGGCGCCACTCCAGCCACTCCACCCCAGCCACTCGGTGGGTGGGGCGGCTGCCCGCGTCGTCCGCGCACTCTGCCACCCGTCTTGCCACCCACCCAATCACCTAGCTCAGCCACCCGCTCAGTCACCCGCTCAGCCACCACTCGGCCAACCTCCCAGCCAAGCATCCAGCCAACTACTCAGCCAACCACCCAGCCACCCACCCAGTCACCCAGCCACCCAGTCACCCAGCCACCCAGTCACCCAGTCACCGAGTCACCCAGTCACCCAGTCACCCAGCCACCCAGCCACCCACACAGTCACCCTGTCACACACACAGTTCCTACCCTCCCAACCACAGTCACTCACCCATATAGCCTTTCACCTACCCAGACACTCCACCACTCAGCCCCTCACCTGCCACCGAGCTTACCATCTACCTTATCGCCCAACCATCCACCACCTCAACCAACCACGCATGCAGTTGCTGAGAAGCAACCCTTCCAAACTTCTTCCTACCCAGCAACGCGCACCCTCCAGCGATAATCACCCTTCCAGCCAGTCTCTAAGCAAACCATGCACTCACCTGCCACCCACTGTAATCCACCCTGTTCTCACAACCATCAGGCCGGCACCCAGGTCTGTTCATCTTTCAATCTCCAGCACACATCCCTTACCCAACACCCCATCCACCAACAACCAACGGCCAACTCGTCCACCTTTCCAGTGTCCCTCTCACCTGCAACCAACTCACCAATCCCGATCCACACCCTAATCCACCCACCTCTCATCCACCCTCCATTCACCCAAACACATCCTCCTCCTCACTCACCCATCCATTCATCCACGCACCCTCCAACTAAACACCTAGCCGTCCAAATAAAGCCACCCACCTAAACTCACTTTTCCTCTGCAGGTCCCATCCCTCTCACACATCCGCCAACCAACCAATTAACACATTCACCGACCCTGCCCGCATACGCGTCGCACCTCCCGTCCCCGACACGCCCACCCCGCCAGACACCGCCCAAACGTGATAATAGAAGGATAAACAGTCTCTCTCTCTCTCTCTCTCTCTCTCTCTCTCTCTCTCTCTCTCTCTCTCTCTCTCTCTCTCTCTCTCTCGGTCCGTCCGCTCGCCCAGGTTTGCTGATTAATGCCCGTAACTTTGTATCGCCCTGGTTAAAATTTCGCAAGTCCCAATGGCGAGTAATTTAATGCTCAAACAAGAGGAGGCCTCGCGATGTTTTTGTAATTTCGTTGCGAGGAAGTGGCTTTTATACAAAATGAAACCTGCCTGTAATAATAATGGGCAGAAACAAAGAGCCGTGTCATTATCGTTGAAAGCTGAGGATTTGATGCGGAAACGTGGCCGCGCTCCGCGGTGGCTGCGCTCGCGATATGAGGATATGAGGTCGGGACGAGTGGATGAGGCCGGGAGGGTACGCCACTCCGCCTCGCTCGGCTATTAGGCTGCAAGCCGCGCGCGGAGATAGAGAGTAGGTGCCGCCGATATGACGTCTGTGCGCGACTGCAGTTAGAATATGTTCTCTCTCGAACGAGAGATTTTTTTGTTGTACGTACGTTGATTGTAATATGGAAATGGAATGTGATCGAATTTCAGTATGGCACTTTTTCGTTTATAAAAATGTTACTGACCTTGGTGTGGTAGACGGCAGAAGCGCGGGAACTGCGCGGGAACAAGATGTGCAGTTTCCAATTCTGTGTCAAGAGTGGGGTCAGATGATAAATGTAACGGGGAAAAGATATCAAATATGCCTTATTACCTAAGTGTGCTAAACTTTATTAGAACCCTCCTCCCCACTACTTGGTCGTGCAAGGGCTTGAGTACGTCCGCACATAGTCTGATCTCTCGTACGTGGATAAAAATCTTCAAATTGAATGTTCTCAATGTTCAGTTTGGCAGGTGTTTTGTTTATAAAAACGTTTGTGATGGTGCTCGGTTGCTTGCTTGGTGTGCCATTCGTCAGAACACAATTTATTGGTTATTTATTCGTAGTTATCTGTAGAGGATCTTCTTCAATTAAGTTTGATGCGAGTTTGGTACCTAACTTATCGATATATCTACATGCGCTCATTGACCTCGAGTGAAAGTAATAATGCTCTCACTTGGCAACCAAAATGCAATTTCACCAACTTCGAATAACGTATACATGTTGTGAATCAATAAATAGGCACATCTGTGTACTGTGGTCATCACTTAGCTAAGTGAAAATCCAGGCAGCCAAATCCACAATTTTATCCCGCTCCTCTAGCAACAGAACTTACTGAACACATCCAACACTACTTTTAACCAATTTCGTTCAAAAGTAAAATAAACCTTTAATTATTCTATCATAACAATCTTTAAAATAACTAGGGGTAGTAACAACATATATTCCGAAAAGACGTTTGTGTGCGAGACGTTGTTCTCTCTGAAATGAGAGACTTTATTGTAGTACGTACGATGAATAGAATCTTTCAACGGAACAAAATCACTTCAGCGTGACAGATTTGAAATTTGATATTCGTTTATTAAAACGATGCATTGGTGTAGCAATCAGCATACGTTCCAGCATGGGGAAAACGTTTGCAATTAAGTATCCCGGCCGCAGTTAATCGTTGTGAAGTGTGGATAAGTGGTGATATCTGTTGGGTTAAAAACTCCCATTCATGTCATCTCGTAAGTATTTTTACATTCATACATCGTCGCTGGCTGGAATTAGGTCTGAGCCAGCATTGCTGCTGAATCTGTAGCGACTGTGAGCGGAAGGCCGTTGGATCCGAGTCCCGACGGTGAGGGAATTTCGACGAGTGTTTGGTTGGTTGATTAGGGACTCCGGGTGCGTCAACTGTTATGGTAATTAGTCCCGTAAGTGTAGAGCATGTTTTATCGTGGGAGATGACTGCGATTTTCCCGCGCTTGATGGTGAGATCCGGCACTGACTTATGGTGATCCGACAATGATCCGACTCTGATCCGATACTGACTCAACTACCGGGAAATTCCCAACCAGGTATCTCCTACCCGCGGAGCACCGCCTCAGCAGGGATAAACTCTATGCTTCCGACCGGTTTCTCGGTATGTGTGAGAGTGTAGTGCATGTCAGTGTGTTAGTAAGAAAGGGGTGAGAATAGGACGAGGAAGAAGAAGTAAATATCCTGCTGTCCGTTGCCCATTTGTTAGGGCACTACTCCGGCATTTGCCTGGATTTGATCGGGGAAACCATTGAAAAATACTCAGATCCTACGAACTAGTCTAAGAAAACTACCGATCAGAGCATCCGGCTGCTAGAATTCCTCTTTGGACAACGACCGAACTCGACCAAGCTATGTAACTAGTGTCGGAAATCCGGCCACTGTCGGAACTCAAACTTTGAACCTCTCGATCCGAGTCACTGAAGTGACTTCAATTGATGCCCTGAGCCATCTCTCCTGCTCACGAGATGGAGGAAGTTCGACTCTAGCGGTGCAGTGCTTTCTACCTTTGCGTGCACTGTACTACCATACAAGCCAGGTGACCCGTCGGGAGCTCAATACTAGCTGCAGCATTTCCTTACTGTAGGAGATACCTAGAGGGGAAAATACTCTGCAAGCTGGCGTTTAGTTCGACGCCGAATCTCACCATTCAAAGGAGGACATACATGGACACCTTCAGGTCGGAAAAAGCTTTAACACACTGACGGACCGTAGCAGTTGCCACGACCGAACACAATCAATCATCCATAATTCAACCTTTCACGTTGACCATTACAACAATTTTCCACCCATACAACCTCAAATAGTCTTCATACTTAATTTTTATTATGACATACAAGAAATGAATTTCCATGTTACAGCACTCATTATCACATGTTGCCACATATTAAATTATAATATTGCATTGTTGTACATTACACTAATCACTTCAAACTTATTTAATTTTATTTGTCATAATTACATTGCGTATATTTTCATGCATCATAGGTTTTCACTTTACATCACCAAACATTGCAGATGGAAAAGGCAGAGCGCACGAACCCATAGAATCTGCGAGAGCATAGCACCCATAGGTGCAGGAACCCATAGGATCTGCGGGAGCATAGCACCCATAGGTGCAGGAACCCATAGGATCTGCGGGAGCATAGCACCCATAGGCGCAGGAACCCATAGGATCTGCGGGAGCATAGCACCCATAGGCGCAGGAACCCATAGGATCTGCGGGAGCATAGCACCCATAGGCGCAGGAACCCATAGGATCTGCGGGAGCATAGCACCCATAGGCGCAGGAACCCATATCTGCTGGAGCATAGCACCCATAGGCGCAGGAACCCCTAGGATCTGCAGGAGCATAGCACCCATAGGCGCAGGAACCCATATGATCTGCTGGAGCATAGCACCCATAGGCGCAGGAACCCATAGGATCTGCAGGAGCATAGCACCCATAGGCGCAGGAACCCCTAGGATCTGCAGGAGCATAGCACCCATAGGCGCAGGAACCCATAGGATCTCACTGTGCGACGGAAAACGTTTCTTCCCCTGCCTTGGGTTGACGTAGTTTCATTATTTCATCACTCTTTCACCTGTCCCTCCTTCAACTACCCCTCCGCTTGCGCGACGCTGTTTGTTTCGCGTTGCCGCTGAGCCGCTGCCCGGCGACCGTGCGAGTCTTTGCTCTCTGGAGGACGTGGTGGCGCCTTCTCCTTGATTACCGCCGCGCCCACGAACCCTTTCGTTGTCTGGACGTCCCTCCGTCCTCCAGCCAGGAAGCACTGTTCGCTGCTCTGGGCATTGCCGTTGGGAGACACGGGACATCAAACATGCCGTCCTTGGAGGATACTCTCGCTACAGCGATTCGGGGGCCACACATGACGAAAAAGATATTTGCTCGATTGTCTCTACTCACTCCGAAAGTAGTTGAGACATTGAAAACTTAATCCGGCGAATAAAATGAATGTGAATATTGTTAAATAATAAAGAAAGAATTTAATAGAATAAAAATAAATGTTGAGAAAATAAGAGATATGTACTATAACATAAAATGTAATAGATCACATTCAAAGTGAATTATCTTCAAGAATCTTATAACTTTATCGCTACAGTGATTGAGCAGCCAAAATTAACATCTGGGATATTTATCTTTTTTATTATGTCGTTTAATCCCACTAATAATCACGATTGCAAGCGCTCCAGATAACTGATCGTGCTAGAACTTCACCTAGCAAATGTACGTTAAATGCTGTTGATGTTCAGTTTTCTTAAGCGTAGTTTGATTATTTCTGAGATAGAGAGATGAAGGTATTATTTCATTGGCTGTCCGTCTTCGCGGATTACGCCCTGAGGAAGGTCGCAGAATGGCGACAGAAACGTCGGCACCTTTGCCACCTTTAACGCGGCGTCTTCCGGACAGCCAATTAAATACCGACTCCGGCCGCGGAAGCCTACGCTTTCAGATGAAGGTATATTCTTTAATACTCAGAACCATAAAGTAACAACAGAGAGTTGCAATTTTTTGTCTTGTCGGTTAAAGACGCCCAGAGCACCATCATGGAAAAGGTACACGCGATTCGTGAGTCGAATGAAGGGCTTTTTACACTATTTTATTATAGAACATGAAGATTTATGCGGTCTTATAACACGCCTTCCTTTTGACCTGCAGAAAAGACAAGCGTTATAGTTTTCTTTCTTATGTAATCTACATTCACGCCCGAAGATTTTGATTTATACTGTAATACATAGTCCAAATAAAATATTTATGCTTCAAGGGCACTATAAGGGTTCTAATCATTGGATAGGGATAAGAAGTCTCAGGCACTTTGCCCCGAATCACCCGAGATCATTTGAACCAATTAACGCCCGTATTATTTATTCAAGTTTTCACTCCCCCCTCCCTTATCTTCAAAATTCAGATTTCCTTATTTACTAATTAACTAAATGTTAACTTGACTCGCTTTGTCTTTTCATATTTCCCTCTCTTAATTTCCTAATTGTCCCCATAATATAACATGTAGCAGTTTCAACTGTTTTCATATTTCCCTCGTAACCACCATTCTCTCAGCCGAGGTGAGCTAAGCAATGTATATCAAGCTCCATTTCGAAGGCAGTAAAAAGAAATAACATATCAGTAAAACCCAATATCATTTTTTAAACTTTATATAACCTGTATCACTCTTAGACTGAACATTCTAGATCATTGAGTTCATCGATCGAGAAATAACGTTGATTGGAAAATAGCCCCAGCTTAATTTATAACTAATAAGTGTGATGGTTCTTCTTTTTAAAAAATATTTAATATTATTTAATAAATTATATTCATGAATAGACAAACAGAAATATCCATTAATTTTGTTAAGGAGCTGATTCTACGGCACAAATCTTTGATTTGAACAATGGAAACTTACTGGTTTATTTAATTTAAAAACACTTCCAATTTCAAAATTAAAAAGAATCATTTATTTACAATAAAAAATGAAGACAGAAACATTACGTGACTTGTAACTAAAAGGAAAAACAAACACAACACTAAAAGTACTTTCAATATGTCCACATTCTGATTTTGCTTCAAAACGTAAACCTTCCTACTTATATTTCCAAGACGTCAAACATCGTGTACCCTCCGAGACCTTCAACTCTCTTCCTCATTCCAACTTATACACGTTTTCTGTACTCCGAGACATATTATTTTCCTTCATATCCTATATTTCAAGACATCAAACTTTTGTCCATATTTCCATAATTCAAACTTCTGTCCGTTCAGCGAGACGTCTACTTCTATTCTGATTGTGGATTTCGTTCTTCAGTATATCTTGTCCGTCACCATTGTATCCGAACTTACCAACCTGTATTTTAGGCAAAGTATATAAACGCCTGCATGATGTGAGATATACATTGCATCTTGACTTGTTGCAGTACGCCCTTGAATATCGTATGTTTGCGACATACAGAAAGGACGCTCTGAACCTCCATATAAAAAATTGCAAATACAAAAAAAAATCTTTCAACTTTTCATTAAAGATTACTACTTTATAACAAACGATGATATTTTTCAAACAATAAACCTCTTACCGTTGTTATTTAAATTACTTACAACGCGATGATCAATTTTGTAAACAACTTAAATAATTCCTTGCTTTATCTCAGTCTTCAAACTCAATAAAACCGCACTAACATCCGCCAAGATCAGAACTAAATATCCACCTCTCTCTGAAACAAGCTCAAACTAGTTGTAGCAAGAAAACCACATCCTAGCTACATGATTAAAATTATAATAACTAAAAGTTAAGACATAAACTTGTACTATTCAAATAATGAATGAGTTAAATGTTTAGTTGCAATGTGATGTAGTTATTGTTCTGTAGCGTCTTCTCTTCTTGACAAATAAGATAACAAGAAATTACTTGACAAAGCACTATAATGAAGCAGCTAATATAATACCTGCTGATGGATTTATTGCAAATGAATCTCGATGATTGCTTCCAGCGTACGGGAGTGGAAAGAAAGTTACAAATAAACACAGAAACTGCATAGAAAAACAATCCCATACCTTTCTGTAGCTTATAATTAAAACTCGAATTTCCACATCTCGGTCAAGCTGTGTTGTTGAATGTAGGACGACGCAATCTAGTACAGCATAACAGCAATGCTTCTCTGTCCTCTGAAATAAATCGTGCTGAAAAAAAGCTTTCACGGTGCACCTCGATGTATCACAAAGCGGCATCGGGCGGTATCGCGATGTTTTTGTCCCACGCGCAAGAATGCTTAAGCAACCGGAATTTACCGGTTACCCGCTGGCGCTGACGTCTGGGGACGCGATAACATGTTTTCCCGATTTATTCGCGACTAGCGTTTCCCAAGCCCATTTCATGGTGAGGTTACTTGCACGCAGTGGAGCAGATGGCCTCAAACCTCAGCGCGAATTTGCCCACTGCGATATCTCAGCGATTACGTAGTTTCCTCTGCGGCATTGTTGACCGAGAAGCCTAAGGTTCTAGTACGGACAGAGTCGGATTTTCGGCACTAGTTGAATAAATAGATCGAATGTAAACACTACCTGAAACTGCTACAGTATTGGCAAGAGACACTGCAAGAAACAAAAGACCACGGTTTGAAAACTTAGTACGATTTTTAAACCGCGTGTCAACATTCTTTGAACAATTGAAACCTTGAGTCGAAGCATTACAGTCACTCGTTAAATTTAGTCTCATATTTACGAAGAAGTTCGTACCTTTGAGGTCATGACATTATATTCATAACCTGTGCTCCTTTAAAAAAAATGAAAAAAAACAACTTACAAATGCGGCAGTATCAACAGAAATGCCAGAAAACAGACAAGACCTGTTCTATCATGACATTCATAATAATCTATTGTTTCTGTCTACAATAAGGGAACTTTGAAATAATTATTTTCTCAGAAACTGTTCCAAATTTTGTCTTTACTCTTTGTCTCCAATAGAGCAAAGTATGTTACAAAAAATATTTTTTGGTGAACTCTTTGAGGTTTTAAAAATTACTTACACACACTTACATATGCCCTACACTACCACACTTGCCGAGAGACAGTACACGACAAGAACTACACTACTACACATAATGGGGGACCTGTCTAGAGATTAGAGCATGCCGCTACTGGGGTAGTGCCCGCTAACGGAGGTATTTGGAGGGGGATATTCCTACGAATGCCAGTGTGTAGATCGGTTCAAAATCAACTTCCCTCGTTTGATGTAGAGGAACTTCCAGCCTTGTGACATTGAAACGGGTAGATTGATTTTTTGGAGGTACTTAACATTTTAAAGATTTTCTTAGAAATTACTAAAATTGTTTGAATTTCTCCCCTCTCAGAGAAAAATACGAATAAAAATATAGAGTTGTCACATATATTTTCTTGAACTTTCATATTCTTCGATTCTTTGAAGTTGAAAAAATTTGTCGGAGTCTTCCTACAAATATAATATGAAAGTAGTTAATTAGTTCTGAAGTTTTCTTCATAAAATCCTTCCTTAAAAGACCTTTCTTTAGATAAGATCGTGTAAAATTTTTCGATTGATATATTTTTTCGTGTTTCTGGACACGTTAACTGCTATGCTCATTAGTCTCGGAAGTGTAGTATCACAGAAGGAGCGCTGATCTTCAGGACGGCTTGAAGGATTTTCCCTATCAAAGTATGTTTCACCAGCGGGGCAACGCCCCAGACGGGGAAACCTCGAAGAAACCTCAAATCACCAGTCTCTCGACAGGCGTGGTAGTATAGCGCATGTAAGTGTGTGTGTGTGTGTCTGTGTGTCTGTGTCTGTGTCTGTGTGTGTGTGCGTAAGGAATGTACCGAGTACAGTCCAAAGAAGAGGAAGGAAAGATCGCGCTCGATTTGTGGTACGTGTTTTAGGGTACCGCTTTGGGATTTCCTGGTGTTGACCGGAGAAACCACGGAAAATACTGTTCAGAGCAGCCAGCAGCTAAAATTATTATCCAGACGGCGGATGAAATAAACCTTGCTATTTAGTCAGTGTCCGAAGTTCCACTACCGTCGGGACTTGAGCCGAACCAATGGGACAGAGGCACAGCAGTGTGTCCATTGATACTCTGAGTCATCTCAAGCCGTACAATTTTCCGAAAATGTGATTAGTTTTCGAGTACTTTAGCGTGAAATATAAGCAATTTTCAAACGATTACTTTGTCAGAAAAGGTTCTAAATTTTATTCTTTACTTTTTTCTCTCAAATAGAGGCAAGTCAGAGTATAAAAATGATTTTTGGTTAACTCTCTATATTTTCGAAAACTGCAAAAAATAACATTGCAAAACTGCAATATTATTGATAGATTTTTTTCCTTCGTGAAATCTGTTTTAAAAACTGAATCTCCAATTGAGATCATGTTTAATGTTGCGAACATCTGAGTAGTTTTCGATTTTTTTTTTGTTAAAGTAGAGGCAATTTATAACTGTTCGGTCAAAAACGGCTCAAACTGAAAATTGTACCTCGCATGAAGCAAAGTACGCTTAAAAATGACGCAATCCTCATTTTTTTTAATTCTCTGAGTTTTCAAAAATTGCTAAACAAACAAATAAGTGCAAGAAGTTTTGTGCTGATTCTAAATGGACCATTTGAGCGAAGTTTTAAAAGGTTCGCATTGTGTGTGATTTGTGGTTTCTGCCCTAAAGGGCTCGCTTTATAGGATCGAGACACTGTTTGCGAGGCGTTTCTTTTGCCACTCGGTCGCTAGACATCGTGCAGCTCTGGCGACCCCCGCGCTGCTGTGACCGGCGGCTGTAAGGTGCGGCTTGTTTATGTGGGCGCGGGCGGCGGCGGAAGCGGCGCCTGCTGACGCTAGGGCTGCTTCGGCGCGCGCTCACGTGTGGTCACATGGCTCGTGTGGTCACGCCAGAGGCAGCGACGCCCATGTCTAGCTACTGCAAGGGACTCAAGGTCATATTAGGTGCTTTTTTTATGTGATGTAATTAGTATTTATGCGTATTTTTATGCAATTTAATTCTGCCGTTTGCACTATCTACATTCTTATATTGGTTGAAAAAATTAATTTTTTTTCTAAAAATAGGTCCACCAATTTCAAAAGTTTAGACAAATTTGAAAAATATATTGAACAATCGGTATCGAGTAGGTTTAAAGTTTCTAAACATCTATTGCACTTTTACATTCTTATATTGGTTGAAAAAATGAATCTTTTCTAAAAATAGATCCATCAATTTCAAAAGTTTAAGCACATTTGAAAAATATATCGAACAATCGGTATCGATTAGATTTAAAGTTTCATAACTGTGTTGATGTTGATGCAGCACCGACGAAGTTACATCAACATCAAGAGACTCAAGAAGGTCGACGCTAGCACCTCAAATCACTTATGAAGACTAGAAATTACCAAAATATAATTGTTCATTCAATATTCAGATTTAGTAATGAGAAACTAGAAGTTAAAAATAAGAATACTTTCATTGAGCAGATGAAAGTTACTTTTGTAGGTGTTACTTATATTTTCTGTGTATGTTACTTAAATTGTATGTCATTTATTATCGAAGTTTAATAAGTAGTTTGAAGATCACTTTGCTCCTTAACGACCGACGGCCGTTATTTTCTTAACGGCCGGCGGGCATTAAGATTACATTTTTCCATTCCTCTGTTGGGTTGCGTTATGCAGATATGTTAACAGGGCAGTACTTCGAAAAATATTATATTATATTATTCCACACTACGCTCTAAATAAATATCAAAAAGTTAATATAAGAATCCGTGTCCAGTAGAAGGCTGCGCGTTTGGCGCTTCACGCGGGTGGGTCCGCGCTCTAACGCTGGGAGTAATAAAGTTGCTGGAGGCGCCGCTCGGCGCCGCGCAGTCGGAGAGCGCTCATCGCCCGCCACCTCAAAGCTGCGCCGGCGGGGCGGGGCAGAGAAGGGCGGGGAGGGGCCGGGCAGTTGAGCGCGTCTCTGGCGCCGCGCAGATTGCGGCGATATGAGCTGACCATCCTGCGCCACGCCGCTCTTTGTCTTTGAGTGCCCACCGCCGCCGCCTCCCGCGCAGCCGTCGCCGCTTCCGTCGCTACCGCCGCCTGTGTAGCCGCGCCTGCCGTTGCTCGCTCACGCCCCCCACCGCCGCGGCCGCCATCGCCACCAGCTTCACCGGCCCCGGCAACGCACCCGCCACCGCCACCGCCACCGCCACCGCCCCCACTATCGCCCCACTATCGCCCCCGCTACCGCAGCCACTACCGCCCCCACTACCGCCCCCGCTATCGCAGCCACCTTCGCCACCACCACCGCCGCAGCCGTCCCCACCGTCGCCACCGTCGCTACTGCATCCGCCACCGCCATCGCCATCGCCATTTCCATCGCTTCCGCCGTTACCCCGGTCGCCGCTACCATTACCATCACCACCACCACCACCACCACCACCACCTCCGCCCCCGCCTTCGCCTCGCCAGTGGTCCCTGCCACTGACGCCGCCGCCCAAGCTGCCGCGACTGTTACTCGCTCGCATCACCGCCCCTTCCGTTCGGCCCCGCCCCGCCCCACCCCACTCCAGGAAGGAGTCTCCTCGCCATCCCTGCTGCTTCCCCACTGCTGCTTCTTGATTTCATAAGGATATCGTTATGCCTGTCCTGCTGCCTCACATCTCTCCCGTCTCTCCGAAACTTCCACTCTTCGCCCCGTTATCGGGTACGTCTCTTACCCTCCACGCACTTCCCCCTGCCACATATTGTTTTCCCTCGACTGAGCTCACCCACTTCTGCACCGTCCTTTTCAAGGCGACACTTCGCTTCTGCTTCGCCGTCTTCCAGGCATTCCAACTTTCAGCATTATCATTCTTCTCACCTCTCTCTACCTCCGTGACTACCGTCTGGCCCTGTGTGATTGTTACCTCTCCGCACCTCCTTTTCAGCCTCTCCTCGTCCCTGCATTCATCATTCTACATTTCTTGCCATCCAGATCTCCGAGGTTTGCCACCTATCTCCCCGCCTTTTAGTCTCTCCGTCATTATACCTCCCTGATCCTCATCCATCCCCTGCTCTCAGCCTTATCCTTCTTGGCCTTTCTTCTCACTTCTCGTTATCCTAGCCGCTGACCTTTGTCGCCGCTCACTCACCTCACATCCCACCGTCGCCAACTCCCTGGCGCCACCCACGCCCGCACGCTTGCGACCGCCTGCAGCAAGCGATCGGCCCCTCTCAGTCATTAACTAAGCCCATGCAATTTAAATCCTTTGCTGCTGCACTTTTTTTCTTCCTGTCCGCTGTTGCCCCCGCCTTGCCTCAGGCCCAACTCGAACCCGTCCTCACTCCGACACATCTCTCCCTCCACTGCACATACTTCTGTATTTACTAGTTCACACCCGCACGCCGTTTCTTTTCCACTTTCACGCTTATCTCCTTCACTGCCGCCTACACCTTACTTCAGTACAAGAACCATTTCCTGCGTCCATCACTGGACAATAACCCTTCGCCATCTGCGAAGTGATATACCACCACACAACCACCGCCACCATCCCCGCTGTTATTCTCGCCACCGTCGTCATTGTCACACTGGCCACCGTCTTCCCCGTTACTCTCATCTCGCCACTGTCGTCCACGCCATAGTCATCCTCAACATCTCCATTCTAGCCATCCACCTTGCTTCAATCTCTATCGTCCTCCAGACTGTCGTTCTCACCCCCCTCCACTGCCATCCCCGCCACCTCCTCCCCGCTACCACCTACCCACCACTGCGAACCGCGCCGCCGCATCACCACTACCGTGATGCCCACCACCGTTATCCCCGCCACCGCCATCCCCGCATCCATTCCTCGCCACCCGCATTCCCACCCAGGCCGTCACACCACGTCACCTCCTCCACTACCATCACTACCACCACCCCCACCACCCCCACCACAGTCGCTACCGTCTCCGAATCAACCGTCATCTTCACTTCCTGTTCTGGCACCACCGCCACTCTCACAGCTGTGCTCGTCCCCGTTACATCCGCCACATCCCCGCCTTCTTTGCCGTCGCTGCCACAGTTGCCACCTCTGCCGCCGCGCCGCCGCCGCTGCCGTTTTGCTCGCGTCGTCCGCGTGCTCTCCTTTCCATTGGGCGGAATTGCAGCGTAGTCTGGTGCTCGGACGTTGGTGCGCTGGTGCGGAAAGGCGTGTGGTGCCGGATGCCTTGTTCCTAGCGCGCGGGACGCGCTGTTGCTGGCAGCTCGAAATTGTTCTCTAGACGCTTCCGCTGCGCACGTTTTTGTTTTTCGGTCTCGCTTCCACGAAACGTTGGCAATCAGACGGAGATCACAAGTAACTTCATATTACTAGGTATTTTTCATTTCCTATGTCTAGCGGCGCCGGAAACTGACGTTTTTTTCAGAACAATTGAGTACGTTATGGTCGTGCGATGAGAGATTAATGACGCGAAAAGGTATTTAATTTCAATATTGATTGTAGGCTGACAATATTGTTGAAAGGGTTTTGAAATAAGTTTCAATTAAGTGATGAACTCATTGAAATAAATAATAAATATTCGGTTACTATCGACTATAAATTAAAAATAATTTCAATGAGTTTTAGTGTACTTCAAATTGTTTAGTCTACAAGTGACATGTTTTTGCTATCTTGTTACTGGTCAGACAAAAACCAATCGAAGCAGTCATACGGACATATAACTCTTCCAGAACAATAATTTCACACACATACATATGTACGCTCCTTTCATTCCTGTACAATAAAATTATGTCATAAATGATAACTACTCCAGAATGTATACATTTATGCACGTAATCTCGTGCAGTAATGGTGACGATTCCACAAGCCGTGCGAGAATATAATTCTCGTCACATTAGTCTTAGTGCATTATACATGACACAGGATTCTGGCTGTCGCCTACAGAGGGCAAGAGCTCTGCGCGCTCTGTCGAGGCAAGTCCCAACTGTCCTAATACAAGTGAACAACGAAACAGTATGCGAGTTGGTGTTTGTTAGGATCAGAGAACATAGTGTCTTGTGAGGTTTAGGTTAAGGCTCATTTAGTATTTCTTTAAAAAAAACATCCATTTCAATTTCGTAGAAAAAGTATAGTTTTGTAAGTGCTTCTACGTCGCCCTTGTCGTAAACATCAACTCGTGAATAATAGCTATCAATCTACGCTTGTTGCCGAATATACTATATATTTTCAACATCATTTCTTAAAGATGTCAAAGTCTGTAGCGGCTTATAATTAATAGTAAAGGATTTTTAGCGGAATTCATCGCACTTTACGTTAAACACATTGTGATGTTGAATATTTTAACTAGAAGGAAAAAAGTTGTAAATTACATACACGTAGTTTGCACAGTGACCACGAGAGCGCTCCCGGTTCTCGATGATGCCAGGTTGTTTCAACTCCAACCCTAGAAAGCGCAGACACCCGCTTGGCAGATTACTTAGATTTCACCACACAAGTGATAAGATAGCAGAATACCTCTTCTGCCCACGGTTGCTTGAACGCTATCTCCCGCACGTGCGAACGTTTTGGATGCGTTTTCTAGTATAAGTTCTATTAACTTTGTATCGTTTAATATCTTCTTAGAGACAACCATTATGGTTTTCGAGTACTTTTACACATATTGTATTACTCACGTGCTGAAAATAAATGGTTGTATTATTCAATCATAGAAATCTGTTCTTTGTTTAAACGTTATGAGATGGAAAAATCTACAAATTTCACCGTGATTGTCACAACACTGCTTACTTCGAAAAGTTGGGTAAAAATAACAAAATCTGAAATCAGATATCTCATAGTCTAAAAGGTAATCGACATCTTCCGATTATTGATATTCATTATTTCTATATGTGAGTTTATTTAAGGAACGACTTAATCTTATCACAAATTCTTGGTTATGAATAATTTAAAAAACATCAAAAAATATAAAATGTATGGTCTCTAATAATTCTTATGGCTTATGATAATAAAATGTGTGAAAAAATACACAGGTGATGCATACAGGGTATTTGAAATTACTTGAGGTACAAAATTTAACAAATGGCTCGACCTTCTTAAAGTGGAGTTGGAATTACTATTATCTTTAGGTCTGAATTAAAATCAGGTCAAAAAGTCACAGAAATAAACTGAGTAGTCAATTAAAGACCGCATTCTCAAAAAATATTAAGATCGCTTGCTATACGTGCGCCCTTCGAAAAAATGAGCGTATGTAATAGAAAAATATTACACCTCACGTAATGTTTATCCTTTATAAGATATTTGTAGAAAAATAGATGTCAATAATACTCTCTAAAGGCGTAGGATCCTAAGAGCAACTAGATTTTTTATAACTCGTTAACAAGTTTAAAGGTTTTGTTCTGTTTGTAATACGGTGACCTAGTTAGAAGTGTATTCCACTCCTCACAGGCGGGTCCGCTTTTCATTTCCGTGTTCTGTGGTTTGTGAGTGCCCGCGGTCACTTTGTGAGTCCTTTCACGGCGAGCTATCTGTTCCTTTGGCATTTCCGGAAACTAGACGAGTATTCATCCAACAGACTGCGTTCTGCTCAAAGGTCTGAGTTGAAGTACTGTAACACAAATGCGTCTGCATTTACTATAGCCTTTCATGTTATTAAAAATTGTATGTAATTTTGCCAAATGTTTGTACCCAAACAAATTGCAAAATAAAATATTATTATAAAAAAAATTACTATAGCAAGGCAGCGTTCAGACTCTAGTCAGCATAGATCTAGTGATTACCGGTATAGGAGTAATTACGATGTTGGCGAAATTGCTTTTTAGTTTATGATATTATTACGTGAATAAGTTGCAGACCCATGTGTTTGATTTCTGGTCATAAACTACTGTTAATAAATTCGTAAAATGAAGAAACCTTGATTTATGTGGGTTAGTGAATTGTATCAAATAAAATTTACTTAAAATGGTGTGTAGTAGTAATTTACCTTTATTCTTTTATTTTATATACTGGTAAATAAGAAAAGAGTTATTTAGTTTCTATTTATTTTCCTTTAAATTTGTTATAATAGGAATTTAACTATTCAGACACAACATTATGCACGACCGGTTTCTAATTCCTCTGGGCACGTAAAGAAGTTTCGAAGATAAAAAAAATCATATTTCATTAAGAAAATTTATTTTATTTATAACAAACAATCTCGAGACGAAAATTGTTTAGAATGATTTACAATGAGCTTTACACTGTTCTAATTCTGTTTCCTTCCTTTACCATCAACGAACAGTACTATTTGTTTTCTTACATAAATATGGCTAATTTTCTTCGGTAAACATCAGAGATTTCATGAATGTCTAATCAGTAATGAATTCTCTGTCATAGTTTTACTAGAAATGTAGAGCATATTCATGGCCATTTGCACAGACCCTTGCGACCTCCCAACGTCCTTCAGCCTCACATCTCTCGTCTTCTTCCCCCACCTCAATAGTTGGCATCTGTCAACACACAATGCTGATCCTTCGCAATAGGTTTTTTTAGAAATACTCCTGAATTGTAACTTTTTATATCCATCACTGACACATGACCCAAATGCATGTAATTCACTTGAGAGCCTATTGACCTTATTAGTTGTCGCGCACTGCATCACTAATCGAAACCAATCACAACCATCAGATACGTCTCACCACGGCAACCGCCCTTCTTCCTTCACCTCGACCGTGGCGAGGTCGCACCGCCGTGCTTGAGCGTCGTGGCGGGGTGGGCTGGGCGGCGGGGGCGGGGGCAGAAGCCATGGCGAGGCGGGTGCCGTGGCGGGTGTGGAGTCAAGGGTGGGAGCAGGGGCGGGGGCGGGGGCAGGAGCCGTGGCGAGGCGGGTGCCGTGGCGGGTTTGGAGGAAGGGTGGGAGCGGGGGCGGGGGCAGGAGCCATGGCGAGGTGGGTGCCGTGGCGGGTGTGGAGTCAAGGGTGGGAGCAGGGGCGGGGGCGGGGGCAGGAGCCGTGGCGAGGCGGGTGCCGTGGCGGGTTTGGAGGAAGGGTGGGAGCGGGGGCGGGGGGCAGGAGCCATGGCGAGGTGGGTGCCGTGGCGTGGGCGGAGCCGAGGGTGGGAGCAGGGGCGGGGGCAGGAGCCGTGGCGAGGCGGGTGCCGTTGGGGGTTTGGGGGGGAGGGTGGGAGCGGGGGCGGGGGCGGGGTCAGGAGCCATGGCGAGGTGGGTGCCGTGGCGTGGGTGGAGCCGAGGGTGGGAGCAGGGGCGGGGGCGGGTTCAGGAGCCGTGGCGAGGCGGGTGCCGTTGGGGGTTTGGAGGGAGGGTGGGAGCGGGGGCGGGGGCGGGGGGCAGGAGCCATGGCGAGGTGGGTGCCGTGGCGTGGGTGGAGCCGAGGGTGGGAGCAGGGGCGGGGGCGGGGGCAGGAGCCATGGCGAGGCGGGTGCCGTGGCGGGTTTGGAGGGAGGGTGGGAGCGGAGGCGGGGGCAGGAGCCATGGCGAGGTGGGTGCCGTGGCGTGAGTGGAGCCGAGGGTGGGAGCAGGGGCGGGGGCGGGGGCAGGAGCCGTGGCGATGCGGGTGCCGTGGCGGGTGTGGAGGGAGGGTGGGAGCGGGAGCGGGGGCGGGGCGGCGCCAGGCAGCGCGAGGTGCCCGCTGCGTCCCCCGGCGCTCTAAATCCATTAGCTGTCTCCGCTCAGCGGCGGCGGCGTGGGAGGGGGCGGCGGGGTCGGGGTCGGGGGCGGCGGCGGCGGCGGCGCCCGGCCCAGCGCAGCTCCGCCCCCTGCGCCCGGCCTGCATGTCAAGCACCGGGCCTCCCTCTGCTCTCCCACCCGCCCCGTTTGTGAAACACATTTATTTCTTCTAGATGGAATACACAGTTCTGTATAATCACTTTACAGTTTTTTGAGACTTACGCAAGGTAAAATATCTAAGCTAACTTAATATATACATTGAAGAGGACACTCTAGGGGAGAACCTCGGGGTTATGTGTCATGGTTAGCGGAGATTTTGAGAAAGGTTTTCAACGGAAATCTATTTTTTATTCGGATGTGGGTTGCTTTTTTTCGCTGGTTTGAAATGGGATGTTCTTGGGATGTCTGTTAGGTTTTGGTACAAATTGTGTGAAGTATGGGATATTTGGTTTATATTTGTATTGATGTTTAATTCGGAATGGAGTGCGGCGCTTTCTGCCACGGCCACCGCTACAGCCTTCACAGCACTTGCGGTTAGGAGTGCTACTGGTCTGCATCTGCAAAGATGCTGCTGAACCAAATCACACAATAGGGTTTAGCAAGAAGTAGCACGCACTCTATTTACAAACAAGAAATAAAGTAATCGCTAAAGCTAAAAGGGCCTTAGTTTCCTCATATCTGAAGAGTCGCGGTTTCGAAACCCGTCCGGGGCATGGCTGTTTGTGTGTCTGCAAACAGAATGTGAATTCCTCTACTGTTTCCCGAAAGTTCAAAAAGCAATGGTAATTGCAGTGGATGCTGTACAATCTAGTAATTTAAAAGTGACCTTAAATCGCACAGGAAGAAGCCGAATTACTTTATTTGCCAAGTTGATAATTTAATATTCATCTTTTCAGACAGGAAAAGGAATTATTGCTTTCTATAGTGTATATTGTCCCTAATCTGGCCTGGCGTGCTCTGCCCTGGCCTGATCTGCTGTATATCTAACTGCCCCAACCTACCCTGTTCTTTGCCACCGTCCCCGCCCTGTGCTGCCTTGCCTGGCCCCGATCTTGCCAGCTTTACCGCCAGGTTGTGCGTGTTTGCGACATTTCAATTCTTTTTTCAAATTATTGTTTATAAAACAAACACAAAAATAAACTACGCATGCAGACGTCGGGGACATCCAACTTTCAAAACAACTCCTTATTTGTTGAGATTGAGTAAGTGATTCATCCAGGAAAAGTATTTTTGCATAACACGTTTTAGAAATAATATACGTGATAATGCTATTTTACCAAACGATTTTCACGAATACTGTGTTAACATAGTATAATATATTTATACAGTACTGCAGCTAATTATATACCATGCATGTAAAAATGTTGCGATAGTGTAACGCAACACGTGAATAGCAAATATATAATGGCAGGCGCCCTTTTCCTTAAAGGTTCGCTGTCGCTTGACGTCAGATGTGTTGTAAGTCTTGTCATTTAAAGGAAGTCAACATAATAATTTTTTGGTAATAAAAATAAGTTGTTAGAAATCTGCTATAGCAAAGATATCCTCCTCTTGTTGGTGGGCAACTCATCAAAACTGATGTTTGACGGGCAACAGAACCCTAAGAAGACGATACCCCTACTGGAAATGACAGTATTGAATTTCTTGACTAAATTGTTGTGCTTTAACTACCCCAGAACGTCCGTCGCCCTTACCATTTGTGCTCCATGGCCTTTACTTGTAGACGTTATTGATGTTTTGCTTGTGTCTTGCTGGTGACATTGCCATCGGATAGGTAAAATACAGAAGGGAGCAGGATTTGCGAGACTGGGTTGCACTGGTTATACGTTTGTGGCGCCTGAGGCGAGGCCTATTGTAATTGAAATATTGTATTATTTAATTCTTCTAATATTGTTATAAGAATAATTATAGATTGCAAGTCTTTATTGTTCGTAAAATTGTGTATGTATATACCTCTTTATATATTGATTCACATATATGTGGTGGTGGTCGTGGTGACGACGTGTGTGTGTGAATCCGATGGAGTTGCTGCTACAAAAATGTAAAGAAATACGGAGGCGTGGTTGCAAACTTCCCATAATGATGGTGGAGGACAATATGACAGCGATATATTTGCGATCCACCGCAATCGTGAATGGCATTTCACGAGGAACGGGATGCTTTAAGTAGTCAAGTCGATTACGCGAACTGTTGGAATGAGAATTCTGGAGGCCGACTTCTTTTCTTGTTTGTTTTCGTGGAGTGCTCTGATCACTGTCTCATGTGTGCAGAAGCAGTTCCTTAAACAACGGAATAGGGGAAATCGTAGCGTAATGGCTAGCTCTTTATCTTACACCACCGGTATGTTCTTTCACCTATCGATGTGTAATTTTTTGGGGGTAAACCGGGCGCTGAAGAGGTCTTGTCGAGGTTCATCCTTATCTCTTATTTTACTATTTATTTGCTATCTTTCAACTCATATTTGCTATCATATGGGTAGATAATGTGCCTCTGAAGCTCAATAAATTAATGTATATTAATAAATAATTAATCACCTGACTGCAGGTCGTGCTGCATGTTTTCTTGCCCGTCTTGGTTCCGATATCATCGTTAGAGTAGAGCGATGGTCTAAGTTGATATATGCAAATAAGACTTACTTATCGTGAACTTGATATACTCTCATGAGACTGCGAATACGTGAATGTTGAAGCTACAAATACGTGAGTTCGACCTGCCGTACAGAACCTTCGAGAGAGATACAGAGATTGATACATAGAGAGACAGACAGACATACAAAGTGGAAGAAGAAGAAAGAAAGATGTCTCTTTTTACTGTTTGTCAGTACAGTCCTTCGTTCGTTTAACCCTTTTCTAGCTTCCTCTTTTTCAGAACTTCTTTCCATAAACTTCTACGTTTCTTTCTATTTCTATTCAAAACCGGTTTAACACTTCCGACATTTTTAAAGTCGTCTTCCGACATTCGACCAGTTCAGTGTTCCCTTCATTTTAATGCTTTGGTATCAATGATATAAGTTTTTTAATCTCCTCTATTTGGTCTTGGGTGTCATTTTCAACTTTATCGATTAATGTGAATTACAGATTTCGCCTGCGTCGTCTACGTTGTTTTTCCGTGTCTCGAGCTATTTCTCACATGCATCCCTACTTCACATTCATTGAAAGACGATTACAACTGCCCTACCCTAGTCCTACCCTTGTCTACACGTAGTGTACAAAATCACGCAATCAAAAACATGTGACCTAATATTCAAATCATCTGGAAATCTATAATATATTCATTCAACAGTATACTTGTGATTTTGTTACCTACATTCCCAACACTTTTTGCGTCATCGCAAAGAATATCTAATTACTTTTATTTTTAACATATTTCTGTTATTTATATAAGTTTATTAACCTTTACGTTTATGAACATGTCCGCACTCTGTGTTTGAATTTTACAACTGGACCTAATGCTTCTTTGCGAAAATTTTAGGGTTATTTTATTTCTCTTTAAAATAAAATATGAATTTCTAATTATGTGTAATCTTCCTGAAAATACACGTCCGATATTTTGGTTCTTTTAACTTCAGTATGCTTCGTATGAAATACGAATCGCGCATTGAAGCAGCCTCCACCGTGTTGACTATCTTCTTGAACAGCAACCCGAAACAGATCGAGTCGTCCATCGATTATGATCGATAAACCCTCGAGAAGAGGTGCCGGAGGCAGCGACATCGCTCCGCGCTAGGCGGCCCAAATCAAGCACCTCTCAGCCGCGGATCCCGGGCGCGGCCGGATGCGTTCGCCCGCACGCCCCGTCCCGCCCGCCAAACCCCCTCTCGACCCCGTCACACCCCTCTCCGCCCCGCGCCGCCCGACAAATAATTGAGCACGTGGCAGCGGCGACGGGCGCGGGGTTCGCGGCGCGTTGCCCGGGCGACGGCACACATGCGTCGCCACCCCCTCTGCCCTCCGACCCAGCGACAACGCCCGTCCCCGCCGCCCCAACACTTCCCTGGTTCCCGTTACCCCCTCGCCTCCAAAGTCCCCGCTGCCACTACGCCTCCATGGCCCGCACCACCTCCATCGCTTCCACCCTGTTCGCCATCTCATCGCCTCTATGGCTCCCGCTGTCACACCACCTCCATGGCCCTCACCGCCCCCATCACTTCCACCACCCCCCGGCACCCCATCGCCTCTAGAGCCTATGACTACACACCACCTCCATGGCCTCCACCGTCCCCATCCCTTCCACCACCCCGCGCCACCCCATCGCCTCTAGGGCCCCTGACTCCACACCACCTCCATGGCCCCCATCGCCCCCACCGCCCCCACGATTCCACAGCCCCGCAGCTCAACCGCGTCCGTGTCTCCCACCGCCCCACCGCCCTAACGCCTCCATTGCCGCCACCACCCCTATCGCCTCCACCACTTCTGCTGTCCCAACGCCTCCATGGCCCGCCACCGCCCCCATCCGCCACCTCCATGGCACCGACAGCTTCATCACGTCCACTCACGCTGCCTCTATCCCTTCGTGACTTTTCCGCGTCCATGGCCTTCTCGGCCCACCGCCCCCACCGCTTTCATGACCTTCGCCGCCCCAACCTCCATGACCACCGCTGTCCTCATCACTTCCATTGCCCCACCGGATTCGCCTTTATAGCCACCGCCGTTCCATCACGTTTACTGTCCCTGTCGCCCCACCCTTCTTGGCCCTCACTTCCCCGTTGCCTCCATGTCTTCCGACGCCCTCTTCGTCATCACGGTTCCCGTCGTCTCCAACCGTCCTCAACTCCCTGTTACCCGGCCTATTCCGTCGCCTTATCGCCTCTAAGTCCTCCACGTCGTCTGAATTGTCCCTACATCTCTGCCGTCCTCATTCGTCGCCGCATGACATTTCCTCACCTTCCTACTCGCCACGCCGTTTCACACAGCCTCTCGAATCCCTGCCACCAGGCTGACCCCCATATAACTTAGGCCTCAACCGTACAATGCACCTTCCATCCTCCTCGCCGCCTTTTCTATCCTCATCACCTCCACCGTCGGCATTTCGGCTTCTGCCATGTGCCGTCCCCCACTCCTGCCGCCCTCGCCTCACTGCCGTTCCCGCCTCCCCATCCCTATCCGAACAGTTCCTTTTTTCGTTCTCTTATTGGCGACACCCATGCCGCTCTCTCCATGGCCGCCATCGCCTCTTCCCTCCCCGCATCAACCCTATTGTATTTTACCTCGTCACCCCAGAGACCTTCGTCTACCTCACCATCTCCAGCCTCCCGGCCGAATACATCGCACCTGTCACCTCTGCAAAGCCCACCCTCTCCCCCATGCCCAACGCCCCCTCGTCTCTGTCGCTCCCACTTCATTTTTTTCGAACTTAGTACTCAGTCCCATTCTTACTCCGACGACTCAGTATCCCTCCTCCCACTCTTCTTCCCCTGTCCCAATTCCCCTATTTTATTTTTTCTATATCCTTAATCTTCTCTCTCAATCTTTCTACTTCCTTTCCCTTTATTATTATTCTCTTCCTATTATTCCTTCTCAACACCCGTTTATCCCTTCAGTCTCTCTCACTCTCTCCTCTCTCTTCCCTTCCATCACCTCTTTATTTTCGTCGCTCCCTTCGAGTCCGTCTCCCACCGACCCCGACTCCCTCCTTCCCTCCGGTCTCGCCCTATCCACTCCCTCGCCCTCGCTCCACCCCATGTGCTTTTTTCCCTCTTGCACACCTCTCTTCCTACCAGCATTCGCCTATCCTTCCTCCTCATCCTCGGCGAATACACTTCCAGCTGTTCCACTCCCCCTTCCCCTCCAACCTCATCCCAATCCCTAACCCTGCCCCCACCACCACCACCCCACGCGCGCCTCCTCCAACCAATTAAAGTTGGGGGCGTGACTGCCGTCTTTGTTCTCGGCCGGTCGCCCCTGAAGGGACGCACTACCTGCTAACACTCTTAAGACGTCGCTGGTCGCTCGGTATCTGCGCCTTCCTCCGAGCCACCGGCGGCCTCCATTTCGCCCGGAGCTCCCAGGCCCTGCGCGCCCAGACCACAAACCACTGCTTCCCACACACCAAACTGCAGCCCACCAACGGACACTACGCTTTCGGACAAACCGCTAACGACAGGTGTCGAACCTTTTCAACAATTTTACCCTCAACCTCCCTAACAACTCACCGACATAGGACATCAATTCATGACACTGCAGTGCCTCTGACTGGGAAGATCTAGGGTTCGAGTTCGGATGGTGGCAGGATTTTCGACACTAGCTTGTCAGCTTTCGACACTAGCTATTCAGTCGCTGTTTGGAGGAGAATTATAGCGGCAAGCTGCCCTGACCGGTAGATTTCCGTCGTTTCTCAAATCAATAAGAATGCACGAGGAGTGCCATGATAAATGCGCAATATTTCCTTCGTCTCACATGTAATTTCCTCATCCATTACTGACGCACACATACACTGACATGTACTACACTATCACACATGCCAGGAGACTTGACGAGAGGTTAGAACTTGTCCCAGATGGGGCGTCGCCGCCCACGCTAGAGGGAGATACCTGGTAGAGTAAAACCCCGCTAGCCGATGGTAGGTTGACACAGCATCTCACCATCAGCAGTAGAAGATCTCCACCACCTCCCGCAGAAAATGCATGGTCAACATTTAAAGGACTAAAGATATAAGTTAACGCGCCCCGAATTACTAATCAATCAAATTCGACAAATGGAACTGCTGCCAACTCAACACCACGACAAATTTAGAACAGACGCACAAAATCTTTGATACCCTTCGAAGATTTGCTCGTCCTTCGTTTTCTTCTTTCGAACTTTTCTTTTCGTTCTACTCAAACAGAATACAACTAATTTTGCTATTCTGTCAGCAAACATTCTCTCTAGATGGCTATACAATTGGTGTGGTTTGAATTTTACATTTTTGATTACTTGTCTTTCTATCTGTACTACTCGTATCTGCTTATCTTATAATGCTTTATTTAGTCAAACAAAGAATGTGTTCTTTTTAGTAGAACAATGGTTAGATGTCTGTTGCAGTCGCAAGACTCAAAGACAATTAGACTTGTTGTGTTTGCCAGAGTTCGAAACGTTTGCCCCTCTTCATAAAACTTCAAGTCTCGAAAATATTATCATTGTTGTAATTATTATTATTATTATTACTATTATTCTTATTATTATTGCAAAATTAAATTCTAGGCCGTTCAGACGGAATAGTATCTTGACCGTTTTTCGTAGGAATTTATTTTGTCGCGCCGCGGTCTGGTGAGCGGAAGCACTATCACCACGCCCGGTACGGCCATCTCTGCTGAATAGGCCGCTCCCAGATATTGGCTGAGCAGCGATGCCTTCAGCAATACGGGTGTGGCGGGGAGGTGGTGGGGTCGGAAACAAAGGAAGAGTGAAGGTGGAGACGGAGGGGGAGTCAAAGGTGAGGGGAGAGGCGGGGTCAGGCGGAGGCAGAGGCGGGGAGAAAGGTGGGTCCAAGGTAGAGGTTGGAGCATACATGTGGGTAGGGCATAGGCGAATCCGGGTGAAGTTTGAGGCATAAGGGGGAGATGGGGCCTTGGGAGAAGAGGAGGGGGCGAGTCAGAGGTATGGCAAAGGAGAGGAGGGATGAAGACGGGGGCGTGCAAGAGGCACGGCGGTCGTGGGTGAGAAGTGAGCGGTGAGGTTGGGGTGTCGTTGGATAGAGGCGAAGGCGAGGATGAGAGTGGTGGCAGTGAGAGTGGTGGCAGTGAAGGGCACATTTGTGAGAATAAAGGTAGAGGTAAGGGCAGACTAGAGAGTGTGCTGGGAGGTAGAGGCGGGGGTAGACGGACTAGAGGAGGGTAGAGGGAGTAGAGGCGGGTGCAGAGGCAGGGGCAAAGGCGGGTTCGAGGTAGAGGTTAGGTCACATACAGGGCTGGGTCAAGGTAGGCGGGGCAGAGACAAGGTAGATCTGTAAGAGGCGGAGCGGAGGCGCTGGCAGACGCGGATGAGAAGTGAGCTGTAACTATGGGGTGGGCACGTAGGATAGAGATGGAGGCGCGAGTGAGGACAGAGGGTGGTGGGACGGAGGGGCAGAGGCCAGGGATCGCAGCGAAGGCGGGTCCTGAGGCGGGTGGCGGAAACGGGAACGCAGATGAAGCGAAGGCGAGGGAGGTGGTGGAGGCAGAGGGAGCGAGGAGAGTTGAGGCGAGGGCGCGACGGGAGTGGGAAGATGTGGGCCCATGCGTATGAAGAGAATAGAAGGAAAGGGGGAAAGTAATTTGGGTCCGGCGCCGTGGTCTTGAAGGCTATTCTTGCCGGACCACGCACCGTGTAGAGGTGGCGGAACCTCGGTATGGAATCTTCCCTCTATAGCAGCAGCTTCTCGAGACTTGATGAGAATTTTCTCGTCTCTGGGCCGCAGATGAAGTTTTCTCCGGCATTTTTTTGCCACGAAGGCACTTTTATATGGTCACAATTGTGAGGATATTATTTACTTTTGGGAGAAATTAAAGCATTCGTGACGCACCTACAGAAACCTATTACATGTGCAAATTAATACGAAACTTGCTTTTTTAAAATTGCTGCTCTATTCTCTTAAATATTCAATGAATAAAAATAAAGACACGAAAATATTTTCACAACCCTAATAACGCGATGCGTATTATTCGAACATATTCATAATGGTGTAAATATTTTCAATGGTGCACAAATATATAGCTTGTTTTCTTTGAATTGTCAGTATTTTTTATCAAATTGTTTTAATAATAAATGAGTTATATTAACAAGTAGTCCAGAAAATACTGTTGTAGATAAAATTTAGTAGATTTAATGTATCGTACGTTTATTGTAATTCAACATTAATACACCATTTATGTTCTGGCAATATACATTCCACTCACTCAACATTCAGACAATTGTAAATCTAAAACATAACATGACACCCGTTGTTTCGTAACATTCCCTGTTTAGTACTTAAATCAGTACCATGAATATCATCAAATACGTTGAGATTATTTTTTGTCAATCCCTTGTCCTTCTGCAACGTTTCGTGTTTATTCTAAGAGAACGCCTAACGTTTAAAATTCTTCTCATTTTCTTTGCCATACATTCCAATTGTTTGTAACAATGTCACATTAATTTAGTCGCCCTTTTTGTTTTTTCTATTTCAATTGAGTTTTTCTTCTCTGAAATCGAAATCATTCAAATGCATTGATATAAAATTTCATCAAATTTGAATGTTAATTTATTTTGTCGAATTTGACTGAAGTTAAAATGTAGTTTTGTGAAGCGATTATGTACGTGGTTTTCATTCCGCCAATCTATCTGAGATAAGATCACGTCGTATGTTAAATAAAGTAACTTTTAAACAACCACTAGTAAAAGTGGTGCTTTCAGGTCACTAACGGGTCACTGCGTGCTAAAACATCAATTAGTTCTGAAAGTGAGGCGACACTCAAGTCTTTCGATAAATCTGTGATTGCAACAAAGAAAACAAAATATTTTCGCCTGACCACATCAATTACTACTGACCTTAATGCACTAATAGCAATTTTTGATTTGAGGAATTGAAATAAAATGAATGTAAGTAAGGCTGTCATAAGACTAGCGTATGACACACGTGGTGAAAGTGCAGTCTTTTTGACAGTTATGGAATCAAACAACACGTAATCATACGGATACATTGTGCTTCAAAATTTGTTTAGATAACTTTTGAACTATCAGATTGTCACACACAATGATAAACATACATACAGCTTCCCAATGATGATAATAAGCATAATGGAAAACCTTTTAGTTCTAATTCTTTAACTCTTTAGTGCTTCTTCACCAGAAAGAGAAACACAATGCACCGCAAACGTAGAAATCCCAGTTTTTAATGACGTTGACATGTAGGGGGGACTACAATATTCCACGCGAATACTGCTGGTAGCAGAAAACCTTTTAAAGGGGAACGACTTAAACGCGTGAATCATGTGCGACTGAGTATTCTCGCAGAGGGGCCGAGCACAGCAAGGCGAGTCGGACGAGGGCGGTGCTAAACTTCAAAACGTGTCTCGACGCGTGAGTAAATATGAGCAGACTCGCGGCGCACTTTTATATACGTAATAAACGTCACTGAGAATGGCGACTGTGAGGTGAAGAGTTATTGCGACCGCGAGCAACTTTCTGTTTTATCGGTTACCGGTTTCATTAACTCCGATGGACTCCATATTTAGGGAACAGTTTTCCTTGTTCAGCTAGAACGTTCTGCTTAACCTGATAATGGAAATTATATTATCAATCGTACTCAATATTTTTTAAGTGATGAAATCTCAATTGGCAATATAATGAACTGAATATTTGGTGTATAACACAATTTTTTGCAAGTGTAGATAGCTTTTAGAAAATGTAGCACATTAATGACAGCTGACAAATGATTAAACGATTTGCAATATTGAAGTTGAAGTTAAATCCCGATTAATGCTAATGCTAGAAGTAATACATTTTTTTTCAAATAACTTCTTTTACTAACAAAGACAAAGAAAGGAGAAGAAGAAAGATGAACGCCTACCTAATTTTTGTGCTTTTCTAATTTCTTTGGATTGCTGCTGGTGTAATAATAAGAGGAAAAATAAGACATCGTGCGATGAAGTCATTGAACGGAAAAGTTTCAGAGAGCTGAAAAACAAAGCAATGGATAAAAGAGAATGCACAAAGGTTTGCTTTGCTCAAAGAGAAGAAAACAATTTGTGATGACTACTTGCTACTAATACATTAGCATTTCCATTGCCATTTGTCAGCTTTTTAGTAAATGATCTTGCTTGCAGTGTCCTAAACTCTTTCCGAATGTGGACATACTACGGAAGAACAGTCGTCGCAAGAGCACTAGCTCGGCATTTGTGAAAAATTCATGAGCCTACACCAAGAACTGGGCCGACTCCGCCCGCGCCGCAGGTAGACCTGGGCTAATGTGGAACTTGTGAGCCCCGAAGTTGGTACTATGCGGGAGATGTTAATGCTGAAACGGGAGTAGCCAGTGCCACCCGCTCGCTCTCTCGCCCTCAAGCGAGTGCTTGAGTCCTCTTTCCTCGTGCTTTCTCCGTTTCGCTCCTTCTTCCTCCCCCAGCTTCCTCTTCCCGGGAGACCCTTCTTCTCCTTTTCCTTTTCCCCGCCCCCCCCGCTCCGCTCCGACGAGAGCCAACTGCTTCCAGAGGCCTCGACCCGAGCAAAGTGAGTTTGTGAAAAGGTCCCAGAGGGTTTAACACATCTCGACTGGGTGTGAGATCAACAGTAACATGAGAACTTTGACGAAGTACAGACGCCTCAACTTGTAAGGAGAAAGAGGAGGAGAAGGGGAGGAGCGAGTGTGGGAGGGGGGGCAGAACGAAACGGGACGGGGTGGGGAAGGTCTCTTCTTGCTTGCCGAAAGAAAGACGGAAGGGGAACTAAAAAGAGCATTATAGGCGCTGGAGCGTCACCGACTAACTTTTGAGATCGGGAAGGCGCGACGTATGGGCATCAAGGCTCTTCCGGGAAGCGACTACAGCGGGCGAAATTTCTCTTGGAAATCCGCGCCTCCTTTCGGTGTGTGTGGCACAACTGCACTCTTTCTCGAGCACGTGATCCGCGTGCGCCGCGCTGTTGTCAGATGCTCGCAGTTCGCCTGAGTCCCGGCGCCGCCGTGAGAGTGAATTAGAACGACTCCGGCGAAAACACTTTGGCGGATGAGCCTTGCCATTGTTGTTGAGCTTCTCGGCGAAGTTGGTCTTGATACTTTTTGGGGACTCTCGGGCAAGTTTCCTCTGTTTGTATTCAGGTCACGGAGTTTAGGTAACGCACATGACGGTAATAAATATCTCTTGAATACAGCCTGGAAGTTTAGATTGTAGTGCTTGTAATGGCTTAATAACGTTTAGTACAGCGAAGTAAATTGTTGAATCTGTGTAATCAACAGATAACCAAATAAAAAATATAGTAACAACCATTTTAACTAAGTTACGTGATTCATTAATAATTTCGTACAAAACATAATGCACAATTATGATGCAAAATTCTTGAAATATTGTGTTTGTTCGTGAACATTGAAAAAGATTTTGAATTATGATTATTTAAACCAGGGAGTGAGCTCAATAGGTAGTCTCAGGTCAATGCTCGCAATGTATCTATCAGATGCAGCTGCATCGTTTTATGAATGCAAATTATGTGGAGTTATATTTACAGAAATATTTAGTTTATTTAGTTTGTACATGTTCCCCAATGTCATTGTTAATAAATTCAGCACTACGTAATTCTTGTCCAAATAGTAAAAATTGACAAAAAACCCACAAACATCTTTAAACATATTATCTTATTAAATAATATTAAAAACAATTCCTACGAATTATTTTGGCATGTTGCAAACAAACAAATATTTTACATTTTTCACAAATATATTTAGAAAGTCCTTCGTGTTTCCGTTTTGCAAGGTTCGCATTTTTCCTCATTTCATTACGGACATTCACTACACATAATCTTCCTCTTTGGTAAGAAATAGGAACAGTCTGTCTTAGATTAGACTATTCATTACTTTTTCTGTTGGCACTTCTCTTAGACGCGGCTGAAAGTAGTGCCATGACACGTACCGCTTACGCCAGGAGCTCAGAATGCATTGGCGCCTTTGCACGCAACCCATCTGACAGATACGGCGCAGCGTAGCCATCACGTAGTAACATGCTCACGGGAAAATATTCAACGAAAGGATAAAAATACAAGGCCAGGCTTTCTCAGAAAAGTACAATGAAGTAATACATGAAATATCAGACGACGAATGCATCGCAATAATTCAGGAACATAAAATTGCTGTGGCTTGGATCTCAAAGATCTATTGCGAGCACTCCCAGGTTAAATGCGATTAGCAAATAACCTCCATTTGTATAAACATGAGGATTTTCATTTACCAAGAAGAATGCTCTTGTACGTTAAATGCAACTTTATAAGATGATTATCTACTGAGATTAATATGGAATGATCGCCCAAAGGATGATGCTGAAAGATCTGCAAGTGAAAATATGAGAAAAAATAATGGATACAGAAAGGGAAGAATATAAATAATATACATTATAGGAAATATGAATTAAATAAATTTTTATTTATATATTTACGTGAAAAACAGTTAAACACTGTATGTGACGTGCAATGTGGAGAATTCAATTTCAAGTTATCATCATGTCCAGAAGCAAAACAAGGGGCCATCTCAGCATTTGCTCAAGGATCAGGGAAACTAGACCTGATCGAGATGTGAGTCAACCCAGAAGCTGAAGTACAATACTTGTTAAAGGTCCTTTCGAATTATACAATCCAAATGGTAAATAATACATTAAACGTCAAAGTTAAAATTAATATTACTTTCCTTTTGGATTCTCAGTTTAGTCTGTAATTGTAAAGAAACAGTTGTGCAGCAGAAAAGATTTTACTTGGGAGTTAAACTTTTGTGTCGATTTTTATCGCTAATGTCATCTCGTAAGGTGTTGTAAAATAATGTGCATGTATTGTATGTTAATTTTTTTGTAGTGAGCTGTTGATACTGTCATCTGATTATATGATTACTACGTCGAGCGTTGTGGTTATAGATAACGGGGTTTGCTGAAAATATATTCCCGCCGTTAAGTCATTTTCCACAAAAATAACTTATTCATATATCAAGAGACAAGGTAATAGTAAAATACCTAGATTAATAAATAGAGGCTCACAAGACTCACGTGGGTAGAATTTGCTTATTATTTATTTATGAAAATACCTTTCGAAATGAATGCAATTAAAGAATTTAAATAAACTGCAAACTGTTTGGTCTGATTGTGAAATAAAAAATCTTGTGTTTTATTATTTCATTTATGTTTTTTAACATCGTATATAAAATCATTATACGCAGGACATGACATACGCTGACCACTGTCTTCCATGTGCGTAATGTTTCAAGTCTGAGACAGTTTTTCCCCAGGATGGATGGGCTTCTTGGACAATCTTTGTTGATAGATTTCGTGTCCCAGTGTATTCTATTTTGTCTTCTTCGGACGTACTTTGCATGAATCGTATGTAGACATTCTTCTTCTCTTTTATAACTGTTTAAATTTCTTCATTACAGATTTTCAAACCTCTTTTCTAGTACCTCTTTTTCCTTGTACATAAAGCTTCCAATGTAGCTCTTGTAACACAATATTTAATATTATTCCATTCCTCGTCAATATTTTCATTCATGATTTTCTGCAACAAATACTGTGTTTTATCTTGTTTGGTAGAGATTTTAAACTCCTTTGTCTTTTAGCAAGTGTATTTTAAAGGTTTGAGAAGAACTACCATTAAAACATTCCCATTTCATAGATTTAGACCATATTTCTGGTAATCGTAATGTACATACAGTATTCACGTCAAAACCTCAAAAACGTCTTTTGACCGACGGTACCATTATTTGGTTTACTAAAATGTAGTCTACAATCGTTCGTAAGCCTCTGGCAGCCCTCGTGTATTTGTAAATATCTTTCTTTCGGACGAAACTGTTCGTTATTCTTAACTTATTGAAGGTTGCAAAAGATCTAAGTTTTCCTTCATTTTCATTTTCTGTCTGTTCGTCTTCAGTCGCGATTGCATTCTTTATTGGTTTGCGACCAATTCTGGAATTGAAGTCGCCGCTTAAAACTAAGCAATCAGGAGAAAATACCAACATTTATTTAAAAGACTGTCTGTACCTTTTATTTCCGGAAAACTCCCAAAGTTATGTATTCGCAAAGTTTCATCCAGTTTCACTTAACAATCAAAACTTTTACGAAACTGTTTTTCCTACCTTTGGGGACACATTATGAATATTTAATTGACTCTCTTAAAATAAATTAAATAGATTTCTGCATGGTAAGAAAAGCGTAAAATTATTAAGATTCGGATTCGGAATTGTTTATTATTGCACAAAACATGTAAATAGTATTCATGAGTGTATATATTATAAAATAATACCCCAAAATGTTACGAGTATTTGTATTATCAAATGATAGAAAACTGTAAGCCCATTATAAACCAACAGGGTCGATCAAAAGAATGAGATGGTAATTTAAAAAAAAAAGATTTATTTCCACTTTCCTAGGATTGTTGGTTTTCTTTGTTTCATCTCAAATATCCCGCGCCGCCACATTCGCAAACGACGTGAGCGCACGTGGTTCCAGCTCTGTCCGTGAGAAGCGCTCGAGTCTGGCATGTATGGACTCTGCAACACTCCCTTCGATTTTCTCTCCAAGCCCTGAAGCGCGCCAATGTCACTTGTGTGGATGATGCGCGTAGATTGTCTTTGTGATGCCCATCTAGTGAAACGGCTAAACTGTGTAATAGTTTCAGGCGAGACATAAGCTCTACCTCTCCCAAGTTAATTTGGCTGCACATTGTACCCATTATTTGAAACTATTTAACCCAGCTTGATGGAAAAGCAGATTTATATCTTTTAAATAGTTTCTGTGATTTACAACAAATTTGATGTGAAAGCAAATGTTTTATATTAACTTTTTGTAGCTTACTTTCATGTAGAAATCCTGAAATCTGAAACTTACTGTAATTCTTTTTATATCAAATATTCATTATTACATAATTAACCGTCTGCCAAAATTTTAAAATTACCACTTGAGCAGTTTCAAAGATAATAGGACAAATATGATCAAAAATGTCATTTTCAGCAATCAGCTGTTGTTGTTTTTCTTTTTTGGTTATTTATTGGGGTTGCATGAACTTTTAGATCATGAGCGACCAAATGATTAGTACACAAGATTAACAATATTTCATGTGGTCAAGTATTGTAAAATGGACTATACATGATACTAACACAAATGTATCAAACATACAAATGGTAGAAAAATGGGAAGAATTATTTTTACACTAATATATGTTAATAATATGATGGTATAACATAGAGATACTTAGTAATCAGCTTGATATGTATGAAAAAGAAAACACTTCCTATATACATCATATTACTGGATTATTTGATATATATTTTAATTAATACAACATTTTTATATATCGTTGTTCTTAACAATTTTTTTCCAGTTTAGGCTATGTGCAAATGTAAATTTAATTTGAAATATATTTAGCTTTAGTTGAATGAGAAAACTAAATTGTGCATCTAAGCTAAAGTAACTTATCCATTGTTATCTGTACCTTGGAATACACTGCAACATATATAAATAGTTTTATTTATATATTTTATTTATTATTTTATATATTTTAAAATAATATAACTTCATTCACTTGTTACTTCATTGAGTTACATAAGCATAATATAAAATACAAGTTAATTTTTGCAATACCAAGAAATAGTAACATAAATTGTCCTATATATATTACAAGATAATTGTTTTGTATGATATCACATATATTCAGTACATATTAGTTGCTCTAAAGCAGCGTGCAAGATATTTTGGTTACTCATTATGACAGAAAAGCACAAGAATTGGTCACAACTTTGTAGATAAAATCATTCAAACGATAGATCATAAATGAGAGACTTTTAACCAAAAGACTGCCATTTGAACATATGTTGACGAAGGAAGAAAGAAAAAAGATAAAAACGTGTATTTCACAATTTTTTATATGGTTTTATTCAAAAATCTCTAAATGTTTAGACAAAATAGACAAAATTTAGTTAAGTTTCTAAAATGAAATTGGTTCAAGATTTCAAAATCCGAAATCAAATTTACATAAATATGAATGCATCAGTGTAAATTGTTTTACTGAAGTAGATGTAACGTGCATTATAATTGACCCAAGCAGACGACTCTCTATATTCCGTTCAGTTTTGGCACATTTTACCCTTTCCATATGTTAACTTCTTCTCTTCTTATAATATTACCTTCTATCTCATTCATTTCTTCGTTTGGTTTATTATTTCATTTGTTTCTATTTCACTCTTTTTTGAGACCTCCTCCACGCCTTTCCTGGAACATATATCGCATTTCTAAAAATCTCTCTCCATTTTAAGTTGCGTAAGACATAACTTCACAATTTCATTTTCTTTTTCATTCTCGCCTTTCCTTTTAGCCTTCCTTACTATTCACTGCCCGCCCGTCCCCGTCAACAATTTTCCTCGCCTCAAAAACCCCCCGCCGTCGTCAGTTTCACCAACACTTCATTTTCTGAAGGAACGCTCTCCCCCATCGTTTAAGAATACAACTCATTCTCAAGCGCCTATTCAGTCTTTTCACCCTTACATTTTCGCTCGCGAGCAACCACAGTTTGCGCATCACCTCCATTCAGCGCGTCGTTTTACTCACCTCCCTCCTTATCACCTTTTCTCAATTTCTCCCTCCTCGACGGCCACCCCGCTTCCTGACCCTCTGCTCGGCGTCGCGAGATTCTCCCCGCACAAAGCAGGAGGGCTGAGTGGCGTCAGGCGGATCCTATTTCCCTGTCGATCTTCTACGGCGTAACCCCTCTTCCGTCGCACGACCACTCCACTCCACTCCGCACCACTCCACCCCATTTCACTCCACCCCATTTCACTCCACCCCATTTCACTCCACCCCATTTCACTCCACCCCACTCCATTCCACCCCACTCCATTCCACCCCACTCCATTCCACTCCATTCCACTCCACTCCACCCATTTCACTCCATCCCACTCCACTCCACTCCACTCCACTCCACCCCACCCCACCCTACCCTAACTCACCCAACTACACTTCCCACGCCGCGCACTGCCCCCACTCGCAAACGCTGCTTTTGTTCTGTACAGTCACACATGCACCTACAAGTACTACCGCATTGCGGAAGCTTAGAGCTTGTTCCGGATGGGGGCGGTACGTCGCTGGGGGGAAACCCCCGCAAGCGGACGAGTAGGTCGGTGTCGGATCTCCACATCCAGCGGAGAAAACACCATTGCCATAAAATCTTCACTACACTAACGGGACTAATGACCGTAGCTGTTGTTGTGGCCGGGAGCGTCAATTAACCAATCAATCTTCCTTCTGCCATTTTCTTCGTTTTTCCACTTCTTTGATCACCCTGCCCTTCCAACCGACCTTCTCTTCCCCATCCCATCCCACCTTCTCACCTACTTGCCCCGTCTCCTTCCTCTGGGTCGCCTCGGCCGCCCCTTCCCGTAGCGCTGGCGCGGGCGTTTTACGGCGTGCGAGCCCTCTAATCCCTGTCGAGGCCCAGGCGGGAGGCGGCTGCGCGTGCGGCCAACGCCCCTCCGAGGAGCGCTCTGCGCGCGGAGGCCGCTGCCTCGGGCGCGGGGCCGATCCATCGCGCTCAACGGGCGCGCGAAGAGGCCATCGAACGCCCCTCCCCCCTTCCCCTCCCCTCCCCCTTCCCAACCCTTCCCCTCTTCCTCCCCTCCCCCTGCCACCCCCCCGCGACCAAACCCCCGCCTCTGTCTCTGCCCCGCCCACTCGACAGAGGCCTACGCGCCCGGGCGGCGTTGATTGATTGATTGTGATTGCGGGCACGTCGACGCGTAAGGTCATTGGTCCCGTAAGTGTAGTGTATGTATTTTTTCGGGCGACGTTGATTGATCGGTTGTGATTCCGGGCACGTCAATGCGTAAGGTCATTGGTCCCGTAAGTGCAGTGCATATATTGTCTCGGGGGGAGGGGGAGGATTTCTACCGCTGCATGACGAGATCCGGCGCCGACCTGCCTTCGGCTACCGGGATTTTATTCAACCAGGTATCTCCCATCTTGAAGGTTTAATTGTGTGTCGTTTACAAATAAATTTAAATTATAATTTTCAAATTATTTATAATTTTTAGACTTATTTATAATTTTTTTTAGATTTTAAATAGCATACGTTTGGGTGTACACATTGCAAGGGGTTCCAATATGATATTCGGATTATTGTTTCCAGATCAAATCAACCAATTATGGCTGTTATTTGAGGACCTCGTGAGCCTGAAGTCGTGTGATGAATCTGAGGAAGGAACCAAATTCAAGAGTGAGTTGTTTTTTATTTATAAAAAATATATAACACTGAACTAAGTTGGACTGAAGGCCTTCGCTAATATTTCTGTAAATCCGGTACTAAATTCGGTTTCAGTCTCTTGATGTTATTAACATTAGACTAGGAAGGAACTTTTATCATCTGTTAAATTAGAATTTTATTATCATTACTGTCGTTGTCTCCACACTGATCAATATTTTTCAAAAATTACAAACGTAAAACGTAAAATACAGAATAATTTCTTTAAGAAAAGAGATAAAATATTCCAATAATAAATAGGTGACGTTAAATTAAAACTATTTTTATTATAATAGCATTTTTATTATTGCTAAAACCAGATGGAGCAAACACGATCAGTTATAAAAATAAAATATTTGTAACATTCAAATGTACTCAGCAACTGTCTTGCACATGAGAAGGTCTCAAACTTTTCAAATGTTTGTTTAATTAATTTAAAAGAAAGAGTGGAAAGACAAATTGCAATCTTACTTGAAAAATGCTATTCCGAGTGGTGATTCTACTGACTTCCTCTCCTTTTCGTAACTCTTTTCACGTTCGTCACACTCATTACAGTTGCTTCTAGCATGCCGTCTTTTTTCGAAAGGTTCGATCTTCTATTATCCTTGCAGGTCTTTTGCAAAAAAACGGACAAGCGTTGATTAAATACTTGACACTCCAACTCATTCCTTTTGAATGCGTTGTTAACACACCTGTACAAAAATATTTCTCAGAAGATTCACCTCAAGCGCAACCCAGAATTTTTTCCAGCAACTGCTTTTGACACAATTGGAAGTAGTCGGTACACAAAGACGTTTAAATTGCTGCGAGGTAATACACTTTTGATTTCATATTCATAACACAGCTTTCGACGAACAAATGGTCTTATAGCTTTGGGGATAGACAAGAAAATAGCCACCGAGAGAAAAGAAAAAAATTTATCAACTTTTTCCTGCTGTGCATTGGCAAAATTCTTCTCTATTTCTATTAAATCTTCTTGGTGTTTCAATTAGAAAATAGTGCTACGTTCAGTTGCTTCGTAAAATTTTAATTTAATAATGGTCAATTTGGATAGGTAATGATATGAATTTATTATTTCTCAATTAGTTACTGAAAATTCGTTATTTTCTTAATTTTTGTTCTACATGCCATTCTTTTTCAAAAATTGTAGTATTTAACGAAGTGAAAAGTATTTAACTCCATCATAATTGTATTGCTGTTGTTTATTGTGTTTGGAAAGACAAGATGAAAGAGTTATAATTACAAAGATTTTAAGATTTATTAGATAAATTTTACGTTTATTATATTGAGATATTTAAATCTTTGCGTTTCCGGTTTGTGAAGGTTAATTCATATTTGTACACAGTATAATTCTTCAAAATGTCGTCTGTTTTAATGGTTTTATAACATGTGCTTTTAAAACCGTTTTCATGAGAAACTTTTTATTAAACCATACTGTAAATGTAAAAACTGAAAGGCTTTGCCGTATTTACTCACCTAATTTTCACCAGTTTTAAACGAAGTAGAAGAAAGATAGAAGAACGTCATTCATGTGAACTTCTTTTAAACCATTACATTTCAATATATTCTGTCCATGGTAACGAACATTGTTATAATCACACTTCAAATAAATACACTTTTGATGTGATGATACATTTTTGTAGCGTATTAAGTCATTTTACAATGTGACATAAGCCGAATTGAAAGTACGTAATGCGCTTCAATGTATTTTCAGTATTAAGGCGTTGTTAAAGTATAGTTAACAATGATTGGGACTTATTATGTCATAAATGAAACGGATAAAATAAATTTTTTTTTGAAAAAATGTCTCTGTTTCGTTATTTCACGCTCCAAATCTCACTTCTATTAGCATATTGTCCCCCTCCCTAATGCAGCAGAATTATCTTTCTAACTTGTTGACATGGTTAGTTTTGATGATGTAGACGAATTCACGTAAAAATGAAACACAAATTATATTTTTTACAAGTTTGGCAAATTGTACATTCGCGTGAAAAGTAAGTAAAATACGTATCCCCCTATGTTAACATAGTGTCACAATTCTGTGATAATGAAGTTATTTCGAGTCCTACTGTGGTTATGAAACAGTCATGTTTCAAACATGTTTGCATATCTTTTCTCGGTTTAGTCTTACTTCCAGGGCGGTGGGGTGAATCTATCTTGAAGAACTTATCTAAACAACGCAATGCGTAACGGGTTACGGCATAACGAGGGCTCCTTCTCCACGCGCCGCGCCTCCCTCGGCCTCATCGCCCGAGCAATGGTCCCATGAGGGCCCAAATTTAATCCCCAGCGAGAGCGCTCTGCTCAAGCTGCTTGTAAAGCCCCATTGGGCGAAGCAACAGGAAGGTACAGCATGGACCGGAGGTGGAGAACGCCCAGGGGGAGAGAGCAGGAACGACGAGGAGGGAGGAGGGGACGGAGAGAGCAGAAATGATGAAGTAAAAACTGGAGGGCGGGAATTTCGGGGTGGAAAGCGAGGGCGGAGCGAGAGAGGAGTGGGGATGAGAGTGGAGACGGCAAGAGAAGTGGAGAAGGAAGAGAAGTAATGGCAAAGAGAGTGTGGAAAGAGGAAAAAGTGTAGGATTGTCGGAGAGGTGCGAAGGTATAGAGAGAAGGAATGGAGAATAGGACAGAGGTGGTAGAAATGGCACATAAAGCGATGATGATGGAAAAATAAGGAATGGCGGGGATTGAGCGGCAAGTGTACTGGAGGAGAAACGACGGGGAAAGTCACGAGGGCAGAGAAAGAGAGCAGGATTGACCGAGAGTGTGGTAAGTGGAAAACGAACAGAATTTGCGGAAGCGCGGATAGGGTGCGAGAGAGCGAGAATGGCGAGGAAGGGGAGAGACGCAGACAAATGTCGGAGAGAAAGACATTTGAAGCAGAATGGAATGGAGGTATGTCTGAAAGCAGGAATGGTATGCAATGTGAATATGCAAACGTGGTATGCAAACGGAAAAGGAGCAGGGACGAAGGAGAGCTGGGATGGCAAAGAGAGGGACAAGAATGAGATGAGAAACGAGCAATGGGAGTCGGCCAGGAGACGTTATGAACGGTAGAGAGGGCAAATGTGTGGTTTGTGTTGGGAACTATGAGTTCGGTTCATCTATGCGTTAACATAGGCGTGACGGCAAGGGGCGTCTGTGGCTGGGGATGGGAGGAAAGTGAGAAGCAGTGGTGTTTCTAGAAAAACCGGGGACAGCGGAAGGGGTATCTACGAAGATCATGACGGTTCTGGCGTAGGCGTAAGCGAATATGGTATCGGGAGCGAGGCGGGGTTATCAGGGTGGAGTGTAGGTTGCGTGGGCGGAAGAGTGTGTAGCAGAGGCGGTGTCACCAGAGGCGGCGGGGGCAGGGGCAGCTGGGGTGGAGATGACAGGCGGATGTGACGTGGGTGGAGCCGGAGGGAGTGGCGGTGGGGGTGCAGCTGCCTGGGTGCCAGGGGGACGGCGGGACCAGCGGCGACGGGGACAGAAACGCCGGGACGGGTGCTGCGAGGGCGGCAGCCACGGCAAGGGAGGAGGTGCCGGAGGCAGGGGGCGGCTTTATCAGCGGCGACGGGAGTGGGTGGGCTGGGAGCGGAATCGCCATCAGGGAAACGAAAGCCTCGGAGGCACAGGCGTGGATAGCAATGGGTACAGCAGGAGAGGGATACCTGGATCGGAAGGCGGTGGGATCAGGGGACGTTAGTAAGACGTGATGGGGATGACTGATGGAGGTGCTGGGAGCTGAGGTGGCGGGAAAGGGAGGCTGCGGAAGCAGACGGGTGGGTTAGAGGCGGAGATCGGAGGTGATTGGAACGGGAGTGGAGGCGGCGGGAGGGGTGGTGGTGCCGGGAACGAAAGGAGGTGAGGGCACATATGGAGTTGTAGGGGTGGAGGTCGGATGTGATGAGGACGAAAACAGAGGTGGCGGGAGCGGTGTACCGATTGGAAGGACGAGGGAGTGGGTTAAACGAGGAGGTGATGGGAATATGTGGGAATGTGGTAGGAGGAGTGGATGTGCAGAAAGAGGCGAGGAGGTGACGGAAGCGACAAGGTGGCGGGAGCAGAGGTGGGAGGTTAAGTGCGAAGATCGAAGATGAGAACGGATCAGAGTAAGCTGAGGAGTGGAGATGGAGGTGATGGGGGTGGGTGCGACGGAGGCGGCGGCGGCGGGAAGGGTGGTGGAGAACGGAGTGGGAGGATGCGGGGGCAGAGGGGGCATCAGGAAAGGAGGTCGGAGGTGATAGAAGCGGAAGTGGCGATGGCAGGAAGTGTGAAGGAGAGGAGAGCGGGAGCAGGGGTGAGGGGCTAGGCGCGGAGGTCGGGGCTGATGGCAACGGGAGCGGAGGTTGTGGGAGGTTGAGGAAGGAGAGGGAGCGGGGGTGGATACATCGTGTGCGTGGGGGCACGCGGAGGAAGCAACAGAAGCAGCGGAAGCGACGAAAGTGCGCCAGACACAGCGCGTAGCGTCTGTGCTGTCCCCGGCGGCCCGAGGGCTGGCTGCACTGGTGGCGCGGCAAGCGGCCTCTTACCGTAAACGTTTATGAGAGCCCCGGCCGGCGCCACCACCGGCGGCGATACAGACTCGGATTGCATCTCGGCGGGACATTGCCCAGCCGATGGCCCGCCCCTCCCCGCCCCTCCCCGCCCCGCCCCGCCCCGCCACGCCCCGCCCAGCACCGCCACGCCCAGCACCACCACGCCCAGCACCGCCCCGCACCGCTCCGCCCCGCCCTGCTCCGCCCTGCCCCACCGCGACCTGCTCCGCCCTGCCCCACCCCGCTCCGCACTGCCCCGCACTGCCCCGCACTGCCCCGCACTGCCCCGTCCCGCCCCGTCCCGTCCCGCCCCGCCCCACCCCACCCCACCCCACCCGCTCCGCCCCACCCCGTACTTCCCCGCCCCTCCCCGCCCCGCCTCATTCCGGCGCGGAATTTTAGCTAGGACCACCCTAGAGCGCGCCCCTCTTTCCCATATTCCCCGGGCGAAACACGCGGTTACGTTCTTCAAAGATACGAAAATAATGGGAATTTAGCGGGTATACAATTAGAGAGAAATTATTTCGCACAAACATCGCTGAATTTTAATCGTGCCGTACGGCAATCTTCTAATAGCTATTAGAAGCTTGATTATTCTTCACAAATCCTATCAATTCAGTTCGGTTCGAGGGTTCCAAACAACAACTATAACATTTTATTTTTTAGCGATGCTTAAAGAAAGTAGTGGAAATGTGGGGATGTGCAGTCTTAAGTGACAGCACATGTAAAATTGAGAGCGTACGCTAATTTTGCGGGTGAATAACGCCAGTGGGTGATTCAGAGTGTCCTCCCGGCATATCCACAGGCATTCTCTTCGGGCATTCGCTGTCCATTAGAGGGTCCATTAAGGGCAAAACTCAAGTTCCCAGAGGTCATGCCCATAGCAACACATTGCATAAAATGTCGTAGATATAAATATGGTGCTTTGAAATGACGATCAGAGTTTGCTAAATACACTAGAATTCGTGCACCATTCAACCCGTTAAACTGTTTTTTCCCCTATCATCAATCCTTCATCAGTCCTCGTTTTCTCTCAGAACATTCTGTTTCGCTCTTTTCCATCAGATATCCGCCTCCAGAATATGTTAAAGATTTTGAATGTTAGGTGACTAAACGCCGTGTGGCAAAACGCCCCATGTGGCGACGCCAGCGGCGACCCGGCTACTGCCGTGCTCTGGCAGAGACTCACAATCGGCCTTACAGTGGTCGAGAAACTCTGACGTGCCTGAACTCTTCGTAGCACTTCGTGAACGCAGCAATTCCGCGCCAGCTTGGGCGGAATGTTTTTACATTTTCGCTGTGAGGATTCCAAAGCTGTATTCCCGGGATGAATTCGCGGCTCTCCCTTATTAAGGGCCAAACCAGGTACCGTCCAACGTCATAGCCCACGTGCAAACCTGCATCCTTCACTAGCGATCCTCGCCAGCCTGCCTACAACCTGACGCCAGGTTCCCTCCTTCTACTAGATATCCCGCTAGACCGATGTGGCGTTTATTATTCGAGTGGTTTCTTTTAGCTTCCCTCCTCCCCATTTCTTGCAAGTATTTCTCTGCTACAGGGATCCAACCCTATGACGCTACAATGAGATATCAGCCAAGTTCGATATTTGGCTCCCGAGAGAATCTATTTTCACCTTTAAAACAATGATCTACAAAGTGGTAAATATTTTCTTGGGTTGAACTAGTATACCTGTAGTTGTCCTATTTTCAAGAGAAATCACTAGAATGCGGTGTCAAAAGCAAGAGTTTCTTGTATCTACTTTTATCCCACTTCAAGAAACCTCTCTCACTGTAGAGAAAACAGTGGAAATGTAAGGCTGTGAGGACGTAAGTGAAATCACATGTAAAATTGAGAGCGTAGGCGTATTCAGGAGGGAGGGGTGAGCGCTGCCGGCGGGTGGTTCAGATAGACCTCCCGGGGTATCCTCAGGCGGTCTCTGGCGATATTCGCCTTCCATTAATGTGTCCAGTGAGGGGTGGTACCGAATACCCAAAGGCCATGCCCTTAGAAACATACTGAATAAAATACCGGAGGCACAAATCTATATTTCAAATATGTTGTAGGAACGTGTGGTTACTGTTCATACTGATCATTTCTGATAGCATTGGTGATAGTCATGATGATTGTGATAGTAATGGTGATTTTTGAGTTGGCTGTAATGGTGATAGTGTAATAATTCGGTCGATCATAAAAGGCACAGTACAAAACTGAGAAGTAACTCGTTACTCAGCCAAGGGTGTAGTAGTTACTTTTGCTGCAGTGGCTGGTATGTCTCGCTAACGTTTTTAAAATTTAGATCCGGAGGTTCAGGAGGAGTGAGTTGAAGATTTTCCACGTTGAAGTTAGATTTCAACCTCAGAGTCAAACCTTTTTGAGTAAATTACAGAACCACGTTTGTGTGGGTGTCTAATATTCGATCAGTTGGAGCACCTACATTGACTACCAAGTGACTTTCCTCTGGCACACGAAGAGAAACACCAATTCGAGTAGTCATTACGCTTGACGTGCTCATTGCAGTAATGGTGATAATATATTAACTGGTAATAAAGGACCACTGAAGATTTCGATAACTTTTCACATATTATTAGTATCTGCTTGACACATTTGTCTACCTATACGAGTATTCTCCATATTTTTCAAACAGTGCGTAGCCGCAACCTATCATATGTGTTCACATGAAAAAGTTTTAATACTGTAACATACTGGCAGTTTTGATATGTTATGGAATATTTTTTGAAATACGTATTTTAACTCCATTATAACTAATATTCCTGTCAAAACAAACCAGTCTACTACTTCTCTTTGCGTACATGCAAAGGATTGCCTTACTCCGTCTGATGAATCAAATGAAAAGTAGAATGTTAAAGAAAAGTTAATCATTTTTATCGAATATTCATTTTATTTTTATTCACCCCTTTGTAATGTTAGATATGATAAATAATCCTTATTAATACTTTCCTCTCATACATTCTCTCATTATCTCTTTCTTTGTCTCTACTTGTTTCCGTTTTATTACCTTTGGTCCCCTGTCCTTATTTTCCTTTTTCACTTCACCTTTACTTTCACTTACTTTTCCTCCTTTTTATCAGTAATTTCTTGCTCCAGTTCTCTCTCCCTACTCACTCTCTTTCTGTCACTCTGTCTCTGCCTCTCTCTCCATCTCTTTCTCCGTCTCTCTACTGCTCTCCACTTTTCTCTCTATTTCTCTCTCCCTCTATCTACCCTCTCTCCATTTCTCTCCCGCCCTCTCCCCTCTCTCTTCCTCTCTCGCTCTCATTCTCTCTCACCTTTCCTCATTTTCCCTCTCTCTTACCATTTCTGTTGCCCTCTTCTCTTTCTCGATGTTTCTTATTCCTATTCTTTCTTCTGTTTTTTTCTAAAAAAAGAACACGCACGCATTCATTATGGTTCATGGACCTTTTACTGAGTAGCCACAAATTCCACTAATCATCTTGCGCTTGTGATTCTTCTCAATCAGCATTTCCCTGACGCTTGTTTGCTCCGGCCTCACACTGAGCGAACGCCTGACTCCACGGAGCTCCCTCCCCCGCACCCCATTCCGCCCCCCGCCCCTCCCCACTCACTTCTCAGTGGAGCACACTGGGCAGAAAGGGCCACAAAAGTTGCATAGCAATTACAAGCAAGTAAAGCTCTAAATGAGTATTTTTCAGGCGGTAAGGTGTTGTGATCAGAGATAATAATTATTTAAGATGTGCAACTAATTTGAAGCGTTGGAATGTAAACGTTTCTGACGTTTTGAACGAAGTCAAGATCATTGCATTTTATGATAGAGAAAGAGTAACTCTTTGAATGTTCGAAGTGAATAGAAGAACGGAACCCAAATAGAAATAAGAATTCCCTCGTATGGAAATGCATTCATCACTCCTTTTGAATAAATAGTGAAACAGAAATGATTTTTCCTACCAAATGTGATTTTTCTGACCATTACTTTATATCCCCGGGTGCGTCATTTATAATTGGTTAACTGCATTTTACAACTCCTTGATTAGAAGTTGTCCCAGGGATGGTAGAAGAGCGGTTGGCGTTTGTAATGCGCTTTGGGTGTCGTTTGGGCAACTGTGCAATGCGTCCCCTAATTCCTTGTGCATTGAGAGCGACCGCAGCAAGGCCTTCGGAGTGCAACTAACGGCCCCACCGCTTTCATTGCTACTATCGTCGGCCTATTACTCGCCCATTCACCGCCCACGGCGGCCGCCCCTCGCCCCCCGCGAACTCCAAGGCCCCTGCGCCAACGCGGCCGCCTGCGGGAGAGTGTGGAGGGACGGGGCGGCCCCTTAAGAGTGCAGGGCTTGAGGAGTGACTACTTTCCATTTCACCACCTCCCGCCCTCCGTCCAGTCCCTTTACCCCTCATCCACCACTTCTTTCCTTCCTTCCTTCCTTCCTTCCTTCCTTCCTTCCTTCCTTCCTTCCTCTTTTCCGCTCTTTACCATCCCTCCTATTTCTCCTTCCCCACTTTCCCCACTCTTCAAACCAGCTCAGGGCGTCAGTTGATGATACTGCAGTGCCTCTGAATGGGAGGTTCTAGGCTTCGAATCCCCACAGTAGCAGGATTTTAGGCCTTCATTAAGTAGCTAGGTCGAATTCAGCCGTTGTCTGGAGAAGAATTCTAACGCCCGGCTGTTCTGTTAGGTTTTTCTTAGTTTTTCCGATCAACATCAGGCAAATACCTGAGTAGAACCATTAACAACAAGCCACGACGATTCATCCTACCTCTTCCTTGTCCTATCCTCACCCCTTACACACACGCACGCAAACATGCACTACACAACCGCACATGCCGGGAGACTGGACGGGGGCTAAGAGCGTGTCACAGCTGGGGTGGTGTCCGCTGGTGGGAGATACCTGGTTGGGGAAACCCCATTAGCTGACGGAAGATCGGCGCCGGTTCCCACAATCCAGTAAGGAATTCGTAAATTAAGAGGTAAATATGCACTATGTTTACGGGACTAATGATCTTAGCTGTTGACGCGCCCGGAACCACTATTCAATCAACTAATCAATTAAAGGGAATTCTTCCACTTTTTCTCTGCTCCTCACTCTCTCCCTCCTCCTCCATCTCTCATCATCCTCTTCTTCCTTATCCTTCTAACGCTCTCCATCCCTTTTTCCTCTTACAATCTTTCTCCTTCGCACTTCCTCATCCCTGACCCCCAACCTCCTCATTCATATTGATTCTCTCTCTCCAACCCCGTCTCTTTCTTTGCACCCCTTTCGGTCCCTTCCCATCGCCTTTGCTCTCCTATTGTGCACGAGGTAATCTAAAATTACGTTTTTCACTCTATCACATTTTCTTCTATTTATCTCTCAGCGCAATTCTTGTGTTAATTCCTTACCAGCAGAAAAAATGGTATTTTTCATTAAAAAATATGTAACCTACTTTCTCTTTTCAATTCAACTAGGTTTCAGAAAAAATTTATCCCCTGCTCAAATATCTCGTACTACTAGTCTCCAACTCTTCTTCTGTGTATATTTTCCCCGCAAAAAATTCATAACGTACGAAAGAGAAGCAGTTTTTTAATAACTTATGAGATATTTTGAATGAAAACTATCCAGAGTATCTTGTTGAACAGCTCGGAAAAGGTATCAACTGTGATATTTAACTGTGGATGAAACGACAGCTAGATGGTTACATCTGTGTGTTTCGGAATGACAAAGGACTGGATCTTGATGTTTTGGTGTTGGCAACTCTCTTGATGGAGTAACAATTTCCAAAATACTGATCAGTGATAGAGTAATTAAGCTGTAATGTTTTACAAGAAAGGATTTCCTAAAGAAGTGTAGGGTTGGATAATTGCATAAATGATAGAGGTTGAAAAACGACGAAATAATGAAAATGGGAGAGGGTAGAGCGATTAAATTAACTCCATGGATCATGCTATCATTTTATAGATATACTATCGTATCAGTTCATGTTTGAAGTATTAACTTTTATTTTAACTTAATTTTTTGTTTATTATTATTCCCTGTTAATGGCTCTATTTAAATGATATTTCACACAAAAACTATGAAATCAAACATATTAATATTGTATTAGTATGTTGACAGAATACAAACGATGACATGTCAAAAGTGTGTATCAAGATAATAATAGAATTTTATCTTAAAGCAAACAAAATTGAGCACATGAATAGTTGTACGAGATGTCTCTACAACCACATTTCAAAAGGTAAGCAATTTGTTTGCAATCGTTCTCAGAGAAATATTTGTATTATGATTTTATACAATTTATTGTGAGTAGACAATTTTCTATAAAAAGATTTTACATGGTCTCAATTAAACCCAGAAATTGGTGTTCTCACACAAACCAAATTATTCATTCATCCATTCAGATCAATATCTCTTACTGCCTTTCATTTCACCATCCAGCATTCACTATTTTTCTCTGCAATCATTTTTCTATAGATTGAGCACTACGTTCAACACTTGTCAATTTCTCCTTCTTAAAACCCTTCCCTCTACATCTACTTCAACCATTGTGCCTCCCACCTCTCACCATTTGTTCTTTTTGGCACACCTTCAGTCGTCACGCAATTTACGTACTACTCAATTCCTTTCACCTCTGCCACACGTCTGAATTCCTTCCTCCCACTTTCCCCAATCTCGCCCGTCATCTCTCTTCCTGCGTCGTCTCGGGTCTTTTGTCTGAGGGGAGCGTGGCCTGATGGGGCGGGGCGGGTTGGAGCGGGGGGCGGGGCGGGGCGCAAACAGCACGGGGTTAATGAAGTGTCAGCGCGGTTTGACACGTGCGGCTTATCAGCGCTTCGGGTCACTGCTGCGCGCGCAGATCAATGGGCGAGGAAGGGGAGAAGGGTGGATGGGAAACGCGGCGTAAGTGACGATAAGTGACTCGCTCACCTTTCGTACACCTCCGTTGCTTTCTCGGAAAGAGGAGGAAACTTCATGTCACGAAAACATTTTTCTTGTTCAATTCTTTTATTCCAAATGTTCAGTTTTGCACTATGATGGCATAATAGAAGCCTAGCGATGTGATGATTATGAGGACTTAAGGTTGCTAGAAGAGTCTAGGTTCATAGCTGAGTCGAATTCAACAGCTGTCCGATCAATATCACGCAAATGCCGGAGCAGAGTCGTAACGATCGGAATACAATCCGCCAGATAGATAGGTCGATGTCTGGAGGAGAATTCTAGCGGTTGGCTGCTCTGATCGGTAGTTTCTGTGGTTTCTCCTATCAATACTAGAATAATGCCGGAGCTGTACCCTAAGAAATGGGCCACGGACCGCGCGCGATTTTTACATCCCATTCCTTACCCTCTCCCACGACTTACTTACACACACACTTACATGAACTACCACACATGTCGAGAGACCGGTCGGGAGCTTAGAGCTTGTCCCGGCTGGGGCGGTGTCCCGCTGTAGGGATTTTAGGGAAAATTCCGTTAGCCAATGGTAGGTCAGATGTCACCGTTCAGTGGGGGAAGATCGCCACCACCTCCCACGACAAAACATGAACTACACTTACGGCACTAATCAGTTGACGCGTCCCAAGTTACTAATCAGCAAAGCCACCAACCAACGGACTGCGCGCCATCTTTCCTTTATTGTCCTTGTCCCATCCTCTCCCCTTACATACACACACGTACATTGAATGCACTACCGCATATATCGGGAGATGAGAGCTTATCCCGGCTGGGCTAGATAGCTGGAGAGGGAAAATTTTCAAGACGATTTGTAGGTCAGCGGCGTATCTTATGTACCACCGCTTCACGGGATGTCGAATGAAGTACTCACTTACGGGATTAAAGACGAGAGTCGATGACGCGCCCTAAAAAATAAATAATCAATCTAGCCATGGCATTCGCGTGTACCTTCAAATAGTAGGAAAACTTCATCAGGGACTGGACAAAAACATTGTCAAAAACAAATAATTCAAAACTACAAAATTGAAGATAGAGATTTTGCCTCAAAGGCAAAAGTAGCTCTTTAAAAAGTGACATGTAAAATTTTTCAAAAAAAAACAATATTTGTTGCGTAATTTATGCTTGGAACTAATAGAATATACAGGTGGACCACCTATGTTGGCCAGAGCAAATATCTTAAAAACGGTTTGAGGTATCGAGATGTTATTTGCGTCATGATTGCGGATGTTAGGACAAATAACATTTTCTTTTTTGTACCGTATGTAATTTCAGATATATTACCCCAACTTTTTAATGGAATTGTATGATTTTTAAATGGAAGTATATTTTTTTCTTAATAAATGTAAAGTTCTTTAAAAATTAAACGCAATACTATAAGTATTGTTAATATTCGATAAGTATATTTTGCAAAAACACTTCAATTAGGATTTGGTAAGCGCCTCACTGCTGGGGGCAAGGTCAGCTGTCCTTGCGCATTGCTTACAAATGTGCAACTCGATCGACGGGAAACACATAGAGCACATTCTGTCCTGTGCGGTTTCTTTCTTTCCTTGTCTTTTCTTTTCTTTTCTTTCTTTCTTTGTATCTCGTCTTCATTTTAGAACAAAACAGCTTAGTTATCGTGATTTAAGACGAAATATCGTATATTCAAGAATATTTATTGTATTTTTCTTCACATTTTAAAATTGAATATACTGAGTCATGCCTTTCCTTGTAAAATGCTTCAGTGTATATTAACGTTTAAAAATAATAACGCACATGCTATTGTTTCCTTGCTACTTGTTATTCGAACTTTTTGAAATTTTTATTCAAATGGATAAAGTATGTTTGAACGAGACTTCTCAATTGATCCGAAGAAAAAATATAATTAGTGGAAAATTAAACGTTTCCACGCGTATTCTCAATGCCTTTGGTTGAAAGCAAAGTTCACACTTTTGTGTGCAAAGTTCACATCTTTTGTACTGAGTCATAACACAAATGAGGTTGATATATAAATATCATTTACAAAAATATTCAATCCTCACTCCTTCACTTTGAAAAAATATTATGAAACATAATCTACTTTTTTCTATAAATATCATTTATTGAAACGTCCTCAAGATCACATATACCAGATTTTGCAATTACAGCGAGACAAAACCGACGTCCTTAGTGGAATTCCTCTCCAGCGAACGAGGTTTTTCAATTTCAGCGGATGTGCGAACAATAGCTCGGCAACTTTTCTCGCTTTGGTTCCCCTTCCAGATAAGCGACAACTCGGCTAATTAACGCGTCCCCGACGTTCGCCTCGCCGCTCCACGTGACCTCTCCGGTGAGCGTCCCACACAATGTCCCTCACAATGTCCCCACGCTCCAATCTGCAGTCGTTAGTAACCGACGTTCATTAAATGTTTGTCCGCCATTGACAGCTTCGGGCGCGCCGCGATTCGCGTCTGTTGAAGCGCTTCGGCAGATTCACAATTCCTGTGTTCGCGACGGAGGGAGAAAGGTTGAATGTCATGGGGGACACGCTGAAAATAACCCTTAAAGGAGGTCAGATATAACGTTCCCACCCAGAATTCGCAAAATGTTATTTTCTGTCGCTTCTGGGATTTTTTGCTTGAAGGCATTTTGTTGGAGCACCAAGGGATAGCTCTCAATGTGTTTGGACAATTCCAAGAACGCAATGGTGTATACATATACTTACTTTTCTTTTTTTGGCCCTTTGAGTAGCGGTGTACCACGTCACGGCAAAGCAACGTTGAATTAGCAATCAAATGAATTAAAAATATACGTTATGTAAAGGATTCAAAGAGTTCAAAAATAGAGAGCGTTTATAAAATATGTTTTGAAGTTTTCGTTTACACCGGTAACAACGTATCTTTTCAAGACATTGGCATGTGTCTGAATGCATAATAATATTAGTATTTTCAGCGATTTGCACCTATTATTTTATTACATTTTGGACGTTAAAAGCGTGGCTAGAAAAGAGTCAGAAAAAAGGGCACGAGTGTATATATATATATATATATATATATATATATATATATATATATTAGAGAGAGAGAGAGTGAGTGAGTGAGAGAGAGAGAGAGAGAGAGATTCGGAAGAAGGAAAGAAAAGAAATAAGTCTGCTATATAAGACAAAGATTATTCTCACTTCTGAGAGAGACAACAAAAGAAAGATATAAAAAACCTAAGAGAAGGATAGACAGAGGAGAGAGAGCGGAGAGTCAGAGCGGAGATACAAATATGAGGGGGAGAGGCAGAGAGGAGAGAAGGAGAGATAGAAATAAGTAAAATATTTACCAGGTAATAAACTAAATGTTAATTTCTTAAACATATTTTCAACTCGAAATGTCAGTTATTCTTCATTTTTCGTCCACCAAAGCAAGAAAATCTTGGGCGCAGATCATAAATTGCCCACTGCTTAGTGACTCAGCTACCTTCCCACCCTCGCCCTCGCACTCGCCCTTCGCCCGGGCAACATCGTGTTCGCTCCGACCCCGACCTACACGGGCGCCCGCTGGGCCATGACGTATCCAGCCGCCCCTCCCCCTCCCTCTCCCCTCCCCCTCCCCCCCCCTCCCCCCTCCCCCTTCCCCTTCCCCGACGCAGCGTCCTCAGTCCGCGCCCCCGCGTTAGTCAGTGAGCGCGCTAATGCCCGTCAGCCGCACACCGCGTCGCGGGGTCAAGAGGTTCCCCGTCGCGCCACTCCGCTCCCCCCTCCCCTCCCCTCCCCCGCTCCCCCCCCACTGTCTTGCTGGCTCTCGACCACCCCGGACATTTGGACACTCGCGGATGACGTGATTTCCCGACAACCGGCCCGGGTCCCCGCACTGCTCTTCGCCCGAGAAAAACGACTCGTCCTTTCCGGCCCTGGAAGCACGGGCGGAAACTGCAGGAATCACTTCCTTGCGCCCGAACAATCAATAGTTTTCAAACTGTAAGTTTCTTTATGAACATAATAGTTTTAGTAGTAGATTAAAGCGTTGTTTTCTCGTACTTATATTCGCAGAAAGCTTTGTCGGTCGCATTGTGGTCTTCCGTGCTACAAAAATAATAACAATGTGTATATATGTAAAAATTACAGATATATAATATAATCTATTACAGGATATTATGAATAAAATTAGAATTTACGAAAACACCAAAATTGGAATATTAAATGTGATAATGGCAACTTAATTTTGAATGAAGAGTACATGAAATAACAAATATACTATTCTTAAGTGAAGTAAAATAAAATTAAAAGTCTAGACTAATAAATCACTAAATAAATATGTAAATAAAAAACTTAAAATGAAAAAGCTGACATACCGGTTATGAGGCAGCTGGGGACCTCGGTTCAGACATCAACGGTCAAGGGCATTCTAAGCGATTTAAAAATGATTATTTAATTAATAAGTTAATTACTAATAAGAATCACTATGATGTAAATGTCGTAAACCTCGCACCATTTCCTACCATAATAATATTTTTCTCTATCCGAATTTTTTACGGATGAAGGTTAGATAACATCTACCAATGAGGGTTAGTGTTAGTCACAAACACATCAATTTCCGTAACATACATTACATATTCGCAAACTTTACGCAAGTAAATATGCTGTGTTGCACGTCTTCAATCCAATGACATAAAAATTGCATTTACTTTCTCAATTTGATTAGGTGTTAATAGAATTTGTAGAGCTTATTCTGACTCAACCTCATGACGCAATATGAAAATGTGCAACTAAATACCAACATGCAAACCACAGTACATACACATCAGCAAAATGGTAGCATGAAAAATACGGAAATATACTCAGCTCAAATGAAATTTTGTTGATGCACATGTGCCCACCGTAAGTGAGAGCTCATATTTGAGTAAGACTAGCTCAAGTTGGATGTTTTGAAAACGAATGTCTCGTATATTATTGTTATGAAGCAGCGGTAACTCACACGTTCAACAATAGCTTAAGCCTAGTTAATGATGTAAATCATGGATTTGGATCATGAATAAATGAAGTTTCTTTATATTTTTACATTTAGAACAAGCACAAAATCACAACGTTTATATAAAAACACTTATAATATCTATAAATATTATCTGTAAATATATAGTTAATTAACATACACATATTAGCAGTAGATGTAAATAAAGAAATATTACAAAAAATGTAAATATTTACAGGAAAATACCTATTTTCCAGACAAATTTGTTGTTTGTTTAGTTGAATGATAAAATAACTTGTGAGCCAGCATTGCAGCACTCTCCTTATCAAGGTTTTTCGAAGTCGCGTGGAAACAGATACTTTACTTCGTATCAGTTTACATTAAAAAAATCAAGCAGACAAAGCTGAATATCAATCTGAAAGAATTGGTTGTGAATTTAGATCTTCGTGGGTATTCGTTTCTAAAAACGGGATTGGGGTGAAAAAAGTTACATCACAAAAGTGCATTGACAACGAAATTAGGGAACAAAATCCACGTGCATTTTTTTCGTGGAAGTTCATGGCGGCACATGACGCTATATAGTGAGAAACTGTTCAATCAGTATGCAGATGTGCATTTTTGTTAAAGTTTGGTGTAATCCGATAGAACTGTCAAAAATATTTCAAATTGTTTATTACTTTATTCATTTGGACCATGTTTAAATACAAAGTTATTAATAGTATATAATAGGAAGAAATGTCTGCCTATCTGTTATTTGTTGAATTAATCGAGTTACTATAAATGTTTAATGCTTAATGAAAATCTTTAAGCATTTATTCCGTTTCCATGTTTTAAATTCATGGCTTCTTTCTGTCATAACACAATGAGCTTGTTTTTTGTATGAAAATAACCTTTATTATTATCGTTTTTTCTTTTCGATTATCAATGCTTAGGAATTTCAATAGAAGAAAAGTTCGATTCCGATGAACAAATGGGAAAACATCTCTCATTTTGATTGTTAATATTGATTTTTGTTCGTAATTTTTTCGTGTCAAGACCATGAGTTGCTGTAGTTATGCATGTATCATTCACGGCCACCCCACTCAGACTCATATCTCCACGAAAGAGTATAGACGCCGTGAAGGCCACCTTCCCCAACGGAGGCTACTGCAAGAGCTGCTATAGAAAATGTCCGTTTATTTAAAAATCACACGTCAGAAAGTTTAATATTATACTCAAATTACTATCAAAATACTAACATGAAATATCATTTTAATCCTATTTTTATGATATATCCATTGCTGGCTAAAAATATAGTTCTATTTAAAAATCAAAGAAGATTAAATTTCTCGAAAACTAAAAATATTATAGGCCATTTCTCTTAGGCATGTTGCTTGCCCCATGATACCGCATTGTTCAGCGAAAACTGCCTTTCTATATCGCGAACCGTTTAGAAGTTACGGGGGTGGCCCGGGACACTTGTATATTGGGTAAACTTTAACAAAAAATATGTTTGAAAATCATATTAACATTCGTGGTACATCATAGTATGTATCAATGTATGAATACGAATGTTATATATTTCATATATTCTTTATCGCCATCACTCTAAAGATCGCGAAGAAGAAATGCAATGATATATGTACTGTTAATATTTGTAAAGAAAGTTTAAAAAATGCGATCTACATTTACTTCGAATCCTCGTCTGGCCTTGCTTGCGCTTCGAGTTTTTGTCTTTGCGCTTCTCCGTGTGCATCACCAATTTTTCTGGCTATCTCTGCGCTTGCCTAGGTGATCTTTAAGTGGAGCCGGCCGCCACTATACAAAAGACAACATACAAAAAATTAACAATCTAAAATTCACTTCATAAAATGTGTTCTTTGTTTTTAGACAATCAAACAAGTGTAATTCCATAAAGGGAATATTCTATTTGTAATTGCTGCATATTACTTTATTAGCATACATTTTCACACTTGCTTCTTTAGTTGTTACTCAGAGTAACATCTCAGTTCTGTCCATTCCCTAGTTGGCCGGCCGAAGAACTACCCAACTCAGTGAATGGTTGTCGCGTTTTTTTACACCAGCAGAAGTGCCGACTTCGCCAAAAACCCGTGACACGTTTGCCCTCACGACCTCTTGTCTCCTCCTCTCCCCTGTTTTATTGGCTGATACGTGTTACCCTTTTCCCACACATTTTCATAGCCTGAGTTTAGCAGGGGGCTAGGATTGCGGGTGTCATGCATCGAATTTGATCGAGAGGTCCTTAGATTCGTGTCTCTTGCGGAGGTGCGGCACAGACACGCTAGATAGCTTAGTTACCCGTGTCAAATTGGAGCGTTTCTGGAGAAGTATTCTAGCTGCCGGCTGCTCTGAACAGTAGATTGCCGTGATTTCGTCGATCAATACCAGGTGACTGCCGGAGCAGAGCCCTAACAAACGATCCGCGATCACTTCACGTCTTTGTCCTATTCTCTTTCGTTACACACACACAAACAAACACTTATACGCAATAGTCTTCCATCATTTCAAAAGGTAGTCGGGAACCTAAGGTTTTCCTCGGTTGGGGAGATGCCTGGATGGTGGGAGACGAGATACTTTATATTAAGCAAGTCGACTCCCAGTCCAAAGGGGAAGGTAGGAATAACCGCCACTTCCGGGATAAAACTTTTACTACTTGATTGGGACTAATGATCACAAAAGATCAGGTGCCTACAACCAACCAATAAATAAAACTCAGACATGTTTATGCATACTTCATTACTTGTCGCCCAAAGTAACTCACCCCTTTCGTCAGTCCCGTCCAGTCTCTCGTTGACTGGAAGAAGAACTCCCCGGCTCATAGTGGAGTTGGCGCGGTTTTTTGCCGCAGCGGAAGAGTCGACCCTACCTAAAACGCGTGTCACAGTCGCCCTCGCGACCTCTCCTTCCCTCCCCCACCCTCGCCGTGTTCCTCCCCCTCGAATGCAGCCAAGACCGCGGGTCGACCTCTCGTACGTTAACCGCGGGGGGCGTGGACGCGCTAAGTGTAAGTGCGCGAGAGTTGCGCGTTCCTCTCGGAGGGGTAGAAGGAGAGGGAGAGAGAGAGTGAAGGAGGGGACAGCGAGAGAGGGGCAGGCAGGGGAACCCACACCAGTGGTTGAAAGAGAAAGCTCCCGCGTCCAGAGTCTGTATCTACTTTGCTGTCCGGTAGACAAAGAAGCCATCGTTTTGTCCGTCATGCTGTAACCTTCCTCAGGGCGAAATGCACGGAGATGGACTGCGCACGAGTTCATACAGAAAGAGGCCCGCCTGTAGCCTCCCGCCGATTGGCAATACAATTTGCCAATGCGGAGAAACACGTGCGCAGCCCACTTCCGCGTATTTTGCCCCGAGGAAGGGTTCGGTATGACCTCAGAAAGGTTGACATCTGTACCTAGGACATGGCATCTCTCGGACAGCCAACTAGAGGCCCAATGGATGCTCTATTGCGCTGACTGCCAAACCCTCCTGACCCCTGCTGCACGCACTCTTTCCCTCTTACACACTCTTCTTAGTTGAAGTGTTCTGGAGATTATCCTGTGCGTCATTTCCTGCGTTTTCAGTTTCTTTTCGTTTCGTATTTCTGACTTTTTTCCGTCACTCTCCCAACTTTTGTGTCTCCGTCTTCCTTAGTTTGCGTTCTCACTGTCTCTTCTTCATTTCTTTACGTTTCTTTTCTTCGTCTTTCTTAATTTTGACTTTGATATCTCTGCGTATCAATTTCTCCCTCACATCCTCTCTCACTTTCTTTTGTTTTTTCCAATCCCACTTGCTATTGAGTGTGTCTGTATCTCTCTCTACATCCCCCTTTACTGTTCTCACATTATCTGTCATCTTCGACAATCATCTGTCCCTTTTTCTGTTCTCACTTCTCTCTCTTCCACCGTCTTTCTTCCATTCTTTTTCTTACATTCTTTATCTCTGTATAATTTTATCTCTCTTTCCCTCCAACCACTTTTTTCTGTTCTCAGTTCTTTTCTCCTAATATCTTCAATCCCTATTCGTCCTTGTTGTGGTCGTTACCTTTTCTCTCAGTCTTTTCCCCGTTTTATCTCTCTATCCGTTTATATTACCAATTTTTCTTACCGTCTTCATTTTTTTATTTTATTTTCGTATTCTTTATTATTTCATTTCACTATATTAATTTATATCTTGTAATCTTCATTTTCTCGTGGATTTATTTTCCTCTGATGGATCCATTGCAGTGGGCTGATTTACCCCGTCAGAGTCTTAAGAACAGATGTAGTCCATTATATTATTTGAAAGAATAGTGGAGGATAAGTAAGAAGAATCGAAGTTTTTCTGCCAGGTAGATTTGGGGGTTGAATGTTTTCTAATCATTGGAAGTTGTTTTTGCTAAACGAAAAATATAAAATGCTAAGGAAACAGAAATGACTGGGTGAAATCGGTATGAGTGGTATTTTATCAATTCTGAGACAAATGTGCTTATTTTAGGCTAGATTTCAGTGGCAATGTATTTCGTGGTTTTAATGTATTACTGAAATGCCGTGGTTTTAATGAAGAAACAAAGCATCACGATGTCACTGTGATATTCACATCTTAAATAAACAGATTTTTCAACATTTATGAAATGTCAGTTATACCATTCTGGTTTTCACGTATTCAAATATAATTTAACTGCCAACGCATTTACATTCTTCTTGTTTTTGGCTCGATGCTTCTGACCGTACGTTTCCGAGATTTCGTCAGTCCGTCTGTCCATCTGTTCGTTCGTTCATCTGTCGATGAGTCAATCAGTATACCTAAGGGCCCCTTCGTCCATCCCCCGCCTTCCCCCTTCTCTCTCAGCTTCTTCACCCAGTCGTTCATTCATTCATTCATACACCAACCATCCATTCCATTCATCCGTCCTCCCAAATAATCGTCTGTCTGGCCCGCATTCCGCTTTCGCGAATCTCTCAGCCAGTGTCGTATTTCCACGCAAAGGAGCGCTCGGTCGGCTGGAGTGGGCAGATGGGATGCGGGAGGTCACTGAAGAATGGGGAGGTTTTTTGGGGCGCCGCGCAGCTCCCCCCTCTCGGTCCCACTCTTCCCCCCCCCCTGCCCCCCAGTCCCTTTCTCCTCCTCGCTGTCGCGCTCGAGAGCCTTCTAGCGTTATTCCTTCTTTATGATGGCTCCGAAACGGATTTTGTAGGAAGGTCATTTGCTTTGCGGGATGGAAGATTTTATGCCCCACGTTGTAGTCGCGGAGCGTAGAAACTTAAATTTTCCGAAATGGGTGAAAACTCACTCGCACATGCTCTTAGTTACGGCTAATCTTGCCTAATGAAGATCGCGGCTTTTAAAGGAGATGAAACTAAAAGTCGGCTTGTGGTTTGAAACGCGGCTCCCGCAGCATTCACAGAAGCGTTATCGACGTCACCACCGAACACGTGACAATGCTCGTAGTGACGTAATCAGTCCACGTCAGAGTGTTTATTCGCATGGACGTATTTTGTAATTATAGTGATATTACCCGTTTAATTAACGCGCTAACGTTCGTAATGCTAGTAAAATATGCATCAGGTGTCAATTGTACTGGCGGTAGTTTATTACTGGTTCGCGATCTACGGCGTATAAATTGAGTTTCCGTAGATTGATGAAGTTTTTTTTTCAAGGCTCAGCGCTCAGGTTTGTAACTAACTTGCACAAATGTAATTTACTGTTGCGTTACATTGCATTACAGTCTAATTTTAAACATTATCTTCCATTAGAGGAGAGTATAATGTTTTGAATAAGATAAAATAAATATCGAAAAGAAAGATCAACCTTTACAGATCCTTTTTAAACGTACATCTTCTTGTACGTACGTCGTGCCTTAATGAATTCAATATATCTACCCTGCATTGTTTCTAATTTAATATAGTAAAACTTTCTCATGTCAATTAGAAGACATAATATTTCACTATATTTTTTTAAAATTGTCGACTTTAATCGATCTATTCTCTGAAGATTTAAAAGAATTATCCTTTTGAAAATTGGGAAACAACAAATAGTAAATCCCTTTTTTTCTTTACAGTACTGATAAGGCAAAATATAGTATATTATTCACAATGTAATTTATGTGGATATTGACTCGAACTGGTAGAGCTGTTTCTTATAATTAAAATATTTAAATAATCTTAATAAACATAATATTGAAACACCTCATGAAGGCGTTAATGATCACAAATCACATAACCCTAAAGGAAAATAACAAATTATCACGAAATTAGGTAAGATATTGTTTGCAAATGCAAAATAAAGAATTGAATCAGAATACGATAGAAAAGAACGAACTTCAAAATAATAATTTAATAATGTTTTATTCTTTTAGCTTAACGTGAATTTCAAAAACACTCCAGCGAAATGAACAAAATGTATAGAAATTCCATTAAAATATATTTATTTTTCCATTCGTGAGCTTTCTTTTAGTTCACATAATAGGAAACGCTAATGTGCCTTTTTAAACTTGTCTTCCGCGCCTGAGCTAACAGCCTAGTACGCTGTACTTAACCAGCTCCGACTAGACTAGCCGCTGTAGCAACTGACCTAAATAATGATTACTCTCTCCACGTTGGTCTACTCCCGCATACTCGGTTTTTTTCTCTCAAAAATAAAGGACTGGGCGACTGCAATAAAAATATCGTCTTCGCTTTGTGAAAACATATTAAGAGAAATTTTTAAGCGCCGGCTCCGCAGAGTTTGCCTCCATCGATGTGGCGCTCTCCAGCTCTGTCGAGTGCTGTGCAGCGTTGCGGACACAATGTCCAACCCAAACACCAGAGGCGGGCATGCTCCACAAAGCCCGAGAGTTTGAACAAGCACAATAAACCAAATATTTGTATTATCTTCATGATTCCCCTTTCCGCACACTCATTAAAGGGTTTTTGTAATGCTCCGAATTATATCCGACAAGCAGCACAGCCTCGCGGAACAAAAATAGAGGATTTCTGGAAGTTTTTGACGTCTTTTCGAGACGCCGTTGATAAAATGGTCGGCTTGCTTCTTTACTATACGCTCGTAGTGTTTATCTCCTATGTACGCCTCAGATTTCCATATTTTTAATCATTTTTCTTTTAAATTTTACTTATTATCATTCAGTTCACAGATTGTTTTTAGACTTGCCTTTTTATTTACATTTTCAATTTGGTACAGTGAAGTAAGTCGTATTTATGAACAATCAATCAATCTACCGCTTTATTTAATTGAACGCGAGTGTTTCCGCCCTCGTCCTTCGTTATTAAACATTATACGGTCTCGAGAAGAGACTACACGAATTTCCCAAAGCATTTTACACCAACATGCTGATACGTCTCACTTCCCTTGAATATTTATATTTATATTTAGCCTTTGTGTACCCCCTAAAGGGCAATTTTTGATCAAATGGCCTCGGCGCCTATGGATCCCTAGGTTCCTAGTCGGTCACTTATCCAGGATCTCGCGATGTCGCGAATTCGCTTAACCTTGACTTCATGTAGTTAACGAATTTGGTTAGCGACGCTAGTTTTGCAGTCGTGACTTTCAGTAGAACCATCCTAGCCTTTGCGAGGATGACCGAGGGAAACCATGAAAAACCTAGTCAGAATGACCGATTGAATTTAATTATGTCCACATTATTAAATAAATCATTCAGCATGTGTTCTATTTATCCGTATGATCTATCTGTACGTCAAAAATTACTTGGCTTGACGAACGTATGTTGATCCCCTAGCTGGCCTTATGATTTGGAACAATGGCCTTATGATTGAACAATGGCCTTATGATTTCAAAAAATAAATTCTGTCATCAGCTTCTCCATACCAATCCATTAGCTGCTTCATGCCAAAATACAGTAATCAACATTATTTTCAAGAATATGTTGTACGCACTATTGATTACACTGTGAGCTATTCCGCAAAGGCACAGCTGAAACATGGATTTTTGTAAAACTCATTAGTAGGTTCAATTAATTATGTATACTTAATCCCGGTGTCTACCCATTCAAGGAAAAAAATAATGGATTATTGTTTTGCCAAAATATGTTATTTTTCACTTAGTACTGACTTGAGGCGTGGCTAAAGCGCACGTCTAAAGTTAAGTTTTTGGTTTTCTCTTGAATGAAAAAAGGAAGTGTAGCCTAATTCTGGACCGCTCATTTGAATGTGCTCAGGGAAGAGAGAGAAACGCCAGCAATGGTTGACAACTTACGACTGGAAGTGAACTTACTAACTTAAGTCATATGTGGGTTTATACGTCGCACGAGGAAATAGTAACGTCGGAAGTTGACACGTGTGGGCTTTACATCTTTGTTCACATTACAATAATCCAGGATATAGACTTTTGAGGGCTTTATATATCATTCGTTAATCTAAGAAGTGGACACTCGGTAACACAATGTCTGGTCATTTATTTTAATGTTTCTTATATTCATATTAGTATGTGTATTGTCACTTTATATTTAGACAATCAAAATGGTTTCAAACTAAAAAACAACAAACTATTGATACAACTATTTGATTACTAACTACAAACTATTTGATAAACTACTCATAACAACTGACTACATATCTTTTATGAATGTAAAAATCGGTTTTGCGTTCTTTACATTGAAATGTTTGGTTTGTTCCGTCAGAAAGAAACCACTAGATACAAATTGTATTCTCCTAAAATACAGAAGAATAACCTAAAATATGATGTACATAAGAATTTGTAATTCCTCTCTGGTCAATAAATATGTGCCAATGTAACAGGAGTTGTTGCAAGGTTATGTAACATTAACGGGGAATATAACTTGTGTGCGTAGATAAGAGGGGGTTAGAGCGTCATGGAAATAGTTTTTAATGTACTAATTCTTTTGTATTAAGACATGTGCTTTAGCAGAACAATGATTTATTCACGAACCAACGCGTTATAAATCATTCAGACGAGGATTATTGTTTTTCGTTTCCCTTTCCTTTCTTTTTTGTCTGTTTAAACAGCACATTCAGTTAGTTTCGTCGTCAAAACAACCACACTGCTTCGATGTCTCAGTTGATTTCCAAGAACTCGCAAAGGCTGGCACTTTGTTGGTCTCCTGCTCTCGTTGCTTCGCATTTTGGGCTGACATTTCATTATGGAGGTTTCTTTATAATGCCTTCCGTCCTGAAAGAGGCACGGCCACTAGTCAACAACCCTTCGCTAGAAGGTTGCTTTGCTCGGAAATCAATCTTTGCGACAGAATTGGAACTGTTTAAAGATTTTTTCTCCTTTTTTGTCGTTTTGGAGGTCAGAATGAAATGGTAAAGGTTAAGGAATCAAGGCGTATTTTTCATTATGTCTCCTGAGATGTAGTATTTACATTTATTCTGAAACGAAAATTATAATTTAAAAGAAAAGGATACTTTTTTACTAAAGCTGACCTGCATACTAATAATATATTTATCGTGCTGTTTATACTTAGCCAACTGCATTTATATCGGGTTCTTTTCAATTAGTTTGTTGAGAGAATAACCATCATGTAACAATAACACTTATTGACAGTGGTTCAGTAATAAATGCCAAATTATCATTTTTGCTAAAAATGTTGTTTGGTTTCTAAATATCTGCAAATAAAGTTCTATTATTTCTGTATTTTTTAATTTGCACAGTGCCAGGCAACTCTGCATGTTAGTGGAGTACTTTTATCTGTAATAATATTATGTCAAACAATTATCTTGTACACCTATATGTCTATATGAACTGGTAACCCGTTCCAGAAATGTAATTATAATGCAAATTTTCGATATTTTTGGTTATTTTTTAAACGATTAAATAACTGACAAGGTAAATAAGTGAAAAAGTTTATTGTTTTATATTGATTGAAAAGCTGGTGATAAATATAAGAATGAACTACAAATATATGTTCAGTCAGTTGCAATGTGGATGAAATACAACATAAGTTTGAAGGAATGCCGCACGCAATGTCACCCTGAGCTCGTCGCTTCTAAATATATTTTTCTCTTCTCTAAGTACATCTCTCTCTCTCTCTCTCTCTCTCACTCTCTCTCACTCTCTCTCACTCACTCTCACTCTCTCTCACTCTCTCTCACTCTCTCTCACTCTCTCTCACTCTCTCTCACTCTCTCTCTCAATCTCTCTCTCTCACTCTCTCTCACTCTCTCTCTCAATCTCTCTCACTCTCTCTCACTCTCTCTCACTCTCTCTCACTCTCTCTCACTCTCTCTCTCAATCTCTCTCTCACTCTCTCTCACTCTCTCTCAATCTCTCTCTCACTCTCTCTCACTCTCTCTCACTCTCTCTCACTCTCTCTCTCTCTCACTCTCTCTCTCTTCCGAGAGCATGTACTTTTTTCGTTCAGTACTTTTTTCGTGCAGTCCGCTTCGCAAATGAGGTCATTTAACTCATAGACATGCTCCTTGTGTAATATTGGCAGTCACATCGCGGTATCTTCATTGGCTCTCCTGTATCGCTCCTCGCGTGGAACATGCATTTAAAATTACTCATGTTAACAAGTCTAACAAACTATCATACGTAGATCCTTTTTACATGATAACATATTTGTAATATTTATTTTTGCATGTAGACATCTCTGCTTGTAGGCGTTTAGGCTATTGACATTTCTGCTTGTAGGCATCTTGCATCAGACATTTTTCATGTAGACTAACAAGGTGGGTATACATTTATTAAGTAGATCAAGTGTCGATACGATCAAGTGTCGTATCGATCAAGGTCTCAAAATGTTTGCTGTAACATTTATATTAATAAGTCAAAAAGAAAAATAAATTGACGGCCTATAATACTTCTTGCTCTTTTCTCCTAAGTTTCATTATATTTTCCGATTTTGAATTTTTCCTTCAAATTAAATTCGAACAATACGTTTTGGACTAGTTGCAGTTCTACTGTATATAGGAGCACGACGCGATGGTTCGTGTGACGAACGAGCCGTGGGGCAAGTTGCTTGCTTCTCGTCTTTGGCGAGCGCGACTCCTCGCTGCGCGGCCCAGCGCACGTGCGGTCTTCAAGATTTCGCCCGCGCTCATTAATTCTCCTCCGCGTAATTAAATTCGAGTCGGTCGAGGGTCATTCGTTACTTCAACACGAGCACAAGGCGCGAGGGGGGCCCGCTCACGCCCCCGCCCCTCCACCCATGCCTCGCCACGCCCTCCTCCTCGAGTTCGTCTTCACTGCACCCGGTTCACAAAGTCGACCTCGCTCCCGGCCTCGCCCAAACCATATACTACCGTCTTCGCCCCCACTGCTCGCTCTCCGTCGTTCTCACGCCATTTTTATCACTCGCTCTCGCCGACCATCCTGCCTCACAGCCGCACTTCCACCCTCCCCAGGCCTCAGTCCCCATCGTCAATCCACCACTCTCACAAGCACCTCACCACACAGCACATTATCTCTCTCTCTCTATCTATCTCTATCTCTCTCTCTTCATCGTCCTCACCATCATCATCCTCCATCCTATCTCCCTCCGTCCTCGTCTCCCGCTCTCGTCCTCCTTGTGACACTTCCAGTCTTCATCCCGAATCATTGTCCTACCGTTCCAACTTCACTATATTCACTCCCTTCTTTAGTCATCCTCTCCCACAGTACTCGCACCACGTCATCATATCCCGTCCTCACTTCCTATCTTAATCCTTTATCCTCGTCCTGCAGTCTTTATTACACTCTCTCACCTTACCACCTTAACACCACCGCTCTCAACCCATACACATTTCACATCTTAGTCCCCGTCATCATCTGCCCTCGTCCGTGATTGTGTCTTTCATCCTCGCACCATGTCATCGTCTTCTGCTCTCATCTCTGCCCTCGTCTAACCCTCAGATCCGTCTCCGTCTCCGTCTTCGTCTTCCGTCCTTTCATTCGTTATTTTTCCCTATCCTCACTCCCAGTCCTCACGCCTTTCCTTATCTTACTATTCTCTCCCCACCACCTGCAACCCACAGCCCTCATTCCACCGTCTTCACCCATCACACTTAACGTCCACTTGCCTTACCTCACTGTTCTCATCTCCACTGTTCCCATCTCCTCAGTTTTTTCTCTCTCTCTATCTCTCTCTCTCTCCCCTAACTCTGTCCTATCATCTCTATATCCTCTCCCCTCTCTATCTCCTCTCCCTCTCTATCTCCTCTCCCTCTCTATCTCCTCTCCCTTTCTATCTCCTCTCCCCTCTCTATCTCCTCTCCCCTCTCTATCTCCTCTCCCCTCTCTATCTCCTCTCGCCCCTCTCTATCTCCTCTCGCCCCTCTCTATCTCCTCTCGCCCCTCTCTATCTCCTCTCGCCCTCTCTCTATCTCCTCTCGCCCTCTCTCTATCTCCTCTCGCCCTCTCTCTATCTCCTCTCGCCCTCTCTCTATCTCCTCCCTAACTTGTCTCCCCTCTCTCTCTCTCTCTCTCTTGTCCCCTACTCCAGCACTCCCGCTAGTCTCCAACCCTAAGTCAACTCTCTCGCGCATTCATTGGCGTGCATACTCGTATCATCAATGAATCTTATGCCTGGTCGTCAAGAATTATTGACTAATCGGTTCTTAACGTAAACGGGACAGATTAAACGCTGATGGTTTTATAGCTATAAATCAATGGTGAGTAGCTCTAAGGTTGCTCATAGGCAGCGTACAAGCTTCCCGTAGTGCGATTATAGGTTTAAGTCCTGATCGAGGCAAAAATAGTTGAAGCATTCCTTTGAAACAGTTTAAGTTTCTGTAGGTGAATGACGAAGAAAATCTCAGGCAGCCGGGTTTTCTTAATTTCGTTGAAGGGTATGCATGTTCGCAAAATGTTTCTTGTATCCCAAAAGCGAGGGAATTAAACTCGAACCAGGTGTGGGGGACAGCCTCATCTAGCTTGCAAAAAGGGTCAATCGGCACTAAATGCCTTAAACATACATTCAATTAATGTTTTTTTCTTCTCGTCATCGCCGATGTCATAAGAGCCTGTGCATCCAACTCAACATCGATTGTCAAAAACAATGCTTTTCAATGAAATCATTTTTCTCCATATCTGCACGTCGGGCTGCCTTCTTTCCCTGCCTTCGCCACCGCGCTGTGAACCGTTGTTTTCGCGTGGCAACTCCGAAGTCACGGCGCTCCCGTCTTATTATTTGCAGCTTTCCGGATACACTTCCATTAGCACGAGGGAACGTCTAATTGTAAGTTACTACCTCCAACTTGGCGGGTAATGGCGTTTCCTTGTGCGGGTCCCCAAACTCTGATCAACGCTTTTAGATGTTATGGTGCTCTCCCCTCCCCGGCTTGGCAAGGCTTGGCGCCGGGGAAAGAAGTATATTTGTCAGGAGCGATGGTGCATCTTCTGAATTAGGGGTGATTCATGTGGGGGATTAATGTCGACTGAATAGGGAAACGAGCTTGCTTTTCGAGCTAGTAAGCTGTTGGTTCTCTTTCAGAAAGCTCTCTTTAGGTAGAATATCATGCCACTTAAGCTAAAGTTACCAATTCAAACGAGTTTACCAGAGAAAACAAATTTCGGTAATTACACTTGTTTCTTATGTGATTTTTTGACCAACCTGGAACAGGAAATATGCTGATCAGCGATTGAACTTAAGTTCATTTTTCAGTTCAGTATAATCTCTTTTTTAAATTTTGTTTTTGTTTCGTAACGTTTTATTAATATTTAAGATATTTTTCTAATTTATTTAGTCTTGATTAATCAAAATTTCCACCGATTGACATTAGATTATGTACCAATATTTAAAGAAAATATCTCGTAAAAGTTTATTTTTCAACTTCGTTTTCTGTTTCTGGATAGCTTGTACCGTTAGATTAATAATACCACACTTTTTTCCGTGGTATTCTTTTTGACCTTCTGAAAATTCGTACATGACCTGACATGTTGTTCTCATTATTTTGTACCCTGGACTTACATCCAGGCACACACCAATGACGTATTTTTCTCCAATGTCCTCATTTCTTCATCTTTTCTTGTATTGCCAACAATAGAGAATTTCCTTTTCCAAAGTATTGTACTTAATCAATTCTTGTATTTCCAACAATATTTCTGAGTGGCAATTTACGAAAGAATTCGATAGATCTGAAAATTTAACTTGATGATACAGAATGTTCATTATTCAGAATAAATGATTTAAAATGTTCACATTTTCAGAACTTTACATGAGTCGACCGGTTTGAACTGGTTTGATTCTGGTAAGTACCAATTAATTAGGTCTCAATGTAGTTTACATTGACCTCAAACTCAATTAATGGTACTGACAAATTAAAAATAGTCTCCAAGAATAAAACTCGGGATTTTGAACACATGTTGAAGGTAAATAATTGTAATTTCACGTTATTGGATCGTGGTTATATGTATGTATGTTTATGTTGGTTTTATGTTCGTATGTTTATGAAGTTTCCGTTAAGGTAAAATTATTAACTTGCAACATTAGAATATGTATTAATTAGATCGGTGGTAAGGTTCTATACTTTCTAATCATTAAATATGGTAAATTAAAAGTTTAAAGACATCACTTTTAATTTACCATATTTAATTAGAATATGTCTCTTAATTCCCACTATTTGATCGTGAAATGAATTTGTTTAGATCACAATGACAGAATAGAATGTCATCATCATTGCAGATGCGCGAACGTAGAATCACGATTTTTTAGTAGAGAGTGTTGTCTCCAGTCTACTCGGTAGCTCACTGTCCGGAGCAAGTCAAAACGGTGGCGTCGCGTCGCGGCCAGTCTCGCAACTAATTAGCGCCGCTCACATGTACAGGAGGCGTGGCCGTAGAGGACTGGTCGGGGAGGAATGGGTTGGGGATAAAGTGGGTCGTGCAAGTATTTGTTTTTCCAAAGCGATCTTTTAAACGTTTCATGATTTATGAATGACAAGTGTGAGGAAGGAATGTCGTTAACGAGAGTTAACGCAACAACTCTACATTTAAATTTTAAAAAATGGTCAATAAATCTGTAGGATCTAGTCTTCCTCGACCTGGTTGTCTAGGAATAGTTTGAGGTGTAATACGAGGAAGGAATGTTAACATGTGTTCGCATCGGTAATTGGCACTTCTTAAGATAAGAATCGACCGCATCTTACATCTTCCACACTTTAAATAAATTGGTTCCGTGGAAGACGTCAGCATACACATTGGCAGATACACAGAGGATATGGGCACTACATCCATATTTTGGATTTCGCCCAATGTTTTCAAAATAATTATAACATATTGATCGCAACGCATCACTTCCAAAACAGTATTTTCATTGTGAATATATTTTTTTATTCTAGCTAACAATTAAAAAACAACTATTATTCAAAAAAATACTTATTGGAGACGGAGTACAAACTGGAAATGTCCCTACCTTTACAAATGTTGCCCGTACTTTGAAGGAACGTATACTATAGCCGCCTAAGACATTTGACACCGGCTGAGATAGCTCCGGTCAACACCTCTTACTATTGAATGGAACCCTGGAGGTCCTAGGGTTCGGGTGACGACGGTGACTACATTTCGGCTCTTGCTGTAGTGCATAAAAAATCATAAAAATATCAATATGCAGGAGAACTGTTCTTATCACGAACCGAGCCATTTATTTTAAGGAAAAAAGTGTTTTACTCACTATGAAGCTAAGAGCTATCTTTTGAACAATCATTTTAAAATTTGGACTAGTAAAAATAGACAATTTTCTAAATATAGAAATCACTATTTTGTAGATGTGTCACTTTTCTTGTGCTCCGACTTGAGATCGTGACCTTATTGGCTTCTCTTACAATCTCGTATTCCATATTAAACCATCAGACCAATCATAATCACAAGTCTCACATCAACGCTGTGTAATTACAGATATCTGAAACGTAATGAAATAAAGTACGTATATTTCTTTGATTCACCTAAAGGTCTTCAATTTCTCGTGCGGTTAGTATTTGTTGTAACAAATAATGAATACTCTTCTTCTCCTAAAACTTCAACTTCTTTGTTTCCGGTTCCAATATAATTTTAGGATATGATATCCCCATACACATCATTCTTTCGGCCTGTGTATTGACCCATTCAGAGTGCCATATTTACCCTTCCACACTGTCTCAATTTTCTTCTTTTCATTCTCTTTTGATCTATCCATGTTATCTCTTATGTCCTAGGTATTTTGACATATGATTTTGGCTTTATATTTTGCTTTCTTGAGCTGTTTCTCGAAATTTGCTTTTCTTAATGTCATTTCCTTGAAAAGAACGTGATTGTAATTGGTCGCCAAACACTAGTGTCAGGCCTGAATTGAACTAATAATATATTTTTAAATTAATGTTTATAAAATAAATATACTTGTTTATTGGAATTCAATCTTATAAACCAAATTTCATGTTAACGCTGGAATAATTAAAATTCCACATATCCTTATCTTACGATGCTATTGCTTTCCTCAACGAGAAATTGTAAAGCTTCATCTATTCGTAAATTGTAATCCTAAATTACAAAGCTTTATTATGATCATAACGAAGAAATATTTTGTATTCCTTATATTCGTACAAGCTGTTTCATTGCCACGTGTCGATCCAAGGTCCAAAACAACACACACGGGCGGCATTCATTTCCAGTCTCATTTAGTGTAAATGTATGTCATTTGCGATGTAAAACAGTTTTTATGCGCATCAAACTTCATGTGCGTTTCGCAATTCTTGTGTCTCATTTTCTGGCCATAAAGTATAAAAATTGTCACTAAATTGCATGTTGTTCGCCTAACCAAATGCACACGCTAGTAAAATATGAAAGGAAACTTTGTTGAGTCTAATTAAGTGTTCCATAACACATGTTACTGTAATAGAACATTCTCCCAAAACAAATGCAAAGAACAGTTTGGAAAAACCTGGAACTAAATTATGTTCTGTGAATGTCATAAAGCTGGTCATTTCTCATTTGCATTTTTAGTACTTGTGAAATCCCATTCTTTACACACGCACACACGTATGTTTAAAGCGTCAAAAAATAATTTCGTGACATTTAGCTTTTGTACTAAAACTATTTTGAACGAAAAATACCTTGCACTAAAGAACATTTATTAAAAGTTTGCATGTTTGCGAATGAATATTTCAAAAAAATCCAGTATATTTTCTTTTCATTCTTGTTTTATGCCTTGAATACTGTTCGTGTTGACAGAATATTACTTCAATAAGCTTTGAGCTCTCTTAAATTTTCTATTTTGCAAAAAGCAAACAAAGTGAAATATAAGCGTTGTGAGAAGTTTTTACACTGAGAGAAATGGATGAAAATCCCAATAATTTCAGAGAGACATTAAAAGCTGTTTGTGTAAGTAAGAAAAAGAAAATATGCTTTTAAACGCAGAGAATACTAGTTTCGAAGAGCGCGACATATCTGTGGGCACTCTAAAACATTTTGATGTGAAAGATTATTAATTTAACTTCTGCAGGACTGTCTCTTGCTTTACTTTCAACAATTTCTTTGAACTTCGAGTTTTAAAAGTATTTCACTATATAATGAATGTTCATATGTACTTTTGCAGTCAAAGACTAATTGTCATTTTATTCAAAATTGTTGTGAACAACATTGGTAGAGAGTATTTCCCTATCGCTTGTCAGAGATTTTGTTTATCTCTGGCAACGAGAATTAGGGAACGGTTAATTTCTTGATTCTAAGAACAAGTGAGAGAACGGAATGGGGAAAAAGAATTCGGGAAAAGAAGATTCGAGCGAGTTTTATGGCCAGTTATCAAATATGCTTCTTAAACAGCTTTAATCAGATTATAACTCTTTCAGATTATTAATGATATGAAACCACCATGAAAATCACTCTTAGCAAGAATCTCTGACATTCAACATGGTGCAATTTCCTTTCCTAGGTGAATTTCATTTTCTTAGATCAGTAATACAGTGAACAACTAGGAGCACGTTTACATCACAGAGTACAATAATGGAAAACAGATAATAATTTATATTCTAAAGCTTACCGAATCCGATAAATATTTTAGCTTCTGTTTTTATAACAGCTTTTTTTAATAACTTTACTTTTAATGACCGCTACAACGTTCTACGAGATATCATATCTATCATTATGATCCCGATAATACGTTCAAAGGATGAATGATCCGTCATCACAAGCGACATCTCTGTGGACAAAATGTACTGTGCTCAGACCCTATCTGACCGGCCGCAACAGAACGCAAAAGAAGCAGCAGAAAAGAACATCTGTCCACAGAAACCTCCAGAAAGGCAACACTGCGCATTAAATCCATCCACACAAAAGACAATGGCGAGTCGCATCCATCCGTCTTAGTGGCGTAGCTCCCCTCTCCCTCTCTCTCCCCCTCCCCTCCCCTCCCCTCCCCACGCTCCGGCCGCGATAAGCTACTTCCAGTGCACGTCTTTTCTTACGCTAAAGAATGTCGGCGTAGCGTATGAGGCGGTTTAGGCAGCACTGCCGCGCCGCCACGCCGCAAAGGATGCGGGCGACGGGTGGGGGAGACGGCGCCACAATGCATCGAATACTTTTTTCCTTTGCCTTGCTTTCGCCCTTCTTTCTCCCTCCCTCCCTCCCTCCGCATCTTCTCCCGTATTGTGGCGGTAACCGCGCCCCGGCGTTGCGGAAAGAAAGCCCCCGCTGCGCTGTTTTTTAATCCCAAAGCCGACTAGGCGCACCTCGGGACTGGGACCCTCCTGTGGGTTCCTCCAGCTTGCGATCCGGGTTGCGTTCTGCTCCTTCGTTGCGCTTTGTGTGTGTGTGTGTGTGTGTGTGTGTGTGTGTGTGTGTGTGTTCACGGTTCTTTCCGTTCACTTCTTGCAGCATCACTACGTGATCTTTGTAACACTCGCTTAATATTGTATAGAAAAAGTGTTGTATTGAGACTGGTGCTAGTAGAGTGTTCATGTGTTTTTGTTTTTATTCTCGAAAATTATTTTCTTATAATACTCTCTTCTTTTAATTTTCACCAAAATAGAAAAAAAAATCGAATACGCGACGTTTACACATTTTGTAATAGTGAGAAAGAAAATCGATCGTATTGTAAGAGTATGACTGAATTAATAAGTGACTTTCAAACTCCTTACTTGAATATACTTAATTGAATATACTTTCAATGTTTGCAAAGATGTCGCCATAAAATTGCTAGTTACCTCACTCTTCTGTCATACAGCCTCCGCCTCTTTATCACACTTTAACCCACACTTCTCCCAACCACCTCTCTTAGCAGTTGCAACGATACTCACGTGCTGCGAGTGGCTCAGCATTTAGTGCGCCATCACGCTCTGCCTCGTTTTCACTATCGTTGCTACCTTCCCTGCCCCAGAGGCTCCTCCACCCGCCGCTTTCTTCGTGTCGTCTCCTTCCCACTTGTGCAGACATGACGGAGGGGCGAGCTTATCTGGATGACTGACGGGGCTTGCGGGCAGACACAATGCTACCCCGTCACATCCCGCCTCTTCCCCTTCTCCCCGTCACCCCTCGCACCTGCCCGTCCCGCCTCGCCCCGCCTCCTCGCTCGGCCTCGCGCCGCCTCTCGCCGCCTCGCCTCATCCGGCCTTGACTCACACCACCCCGCCTCGCTCCGTCTCGCTCCGCTTCGCTGCACCCAGCCCAGCTTCGCCTCACCCTGCCCCACCACTCCCTACCACACCTTTCTCCACCTCACTTCGCCTCGCCTCGCCACGCCTCGCCACGCCTCGCCACGCCTCACCACGCCTCGCCACGCCACGCCTCGCCTCGCCTCGCCACGCCTCGCCACGCCTCGCCACGCCTCGCCACGTCTCGCCACGCCTCGCCACGCCTCCCGTCTCCTACCCCTTTCCCCCCGACCCGTCTCATCTCGCCTCAGCCAGCTTCTCCCATACCTTCTTAACATCCCTCACCACAGGGTCCTACCTTTGTTTTCATCTCCACATTCTCAATCTCTGTAACCATATCTGTTCACGAATTACTCAGTCCCGTCTTTCTCCCCCATCCTCGTCACCTCACCGCCTCCACCGCACCTTCTGCTCATGCCTCTCGTGCGTTTTCACACATTGATTCCCTCCCGGACTCCGTCCCTGCTTCCATTCCGTCTCCCCGGCACCTCCTCTTTCCCTCGTCTTTCCCTGCCTCCTCCCGCCTACACTCGTGCTCACCCGCCTTTTCCTTCCCCAACTTCCCCTCTTTACCCGCCAGGCCACTCCACGCATTCCACTCACCAACACTCCCGCACGCGAGTGTTTTGTTTTTATTGTTGACAAACAGCTGCAGCTTATGGATAAATGGAATATGATTTCACTGCGTAGCTGCCGGTGATTCAAATGGTTGTTGATGCGAAAGTAGGTATCTGATTTAAATTATTTATGAAAAAGGATCAATTTCACTTGCTTTTCTCGCTCGCTTCTGAAAGTCAACTTCAGTCAACGCAGAATTTCTAACACTTCTTATACAGATACTGTCATCATAGCATCGCTTCGCTTCTGACTTATAGTAATATATAATCATAAAATATCATAAATATACAATAATATTGTACAATACAATACAACAATATTGTATAATATCATAAAATATTCATATTTAATTAAATTATCGCAATCGTGTGTTTCGTTTTCCACATCTGTAAGCCATTTGAGAAACAATATTCTCTCCTCCCGCACATGCAATCTCTCCCGTCGTCGCTTATTCCCTCCATTTTCCCACTCGCCTCCTCCCGTGTTTCATCCATCAATCACCACCATCACCCACCATCACCCTCTTCCACACCTTAACTAACCTCTCTCTACCCTTCCGCCACCACCCACCGTCCCCACCGCGTCTCCAGCCCCGCCGCTTCCTCCGCCTCGCCCCGCCCCCGCCTCTGCCTCTGCCCCCGCCCCCGCCTCCGCCCCCGCCTCCGCCCCCGCCTCCGCCCCCGCCTCCGCCCCCGCCTCCGCCCCCGCCTCCGCCCCCGCCTCCGCCCCCGCCTCCGCCCCCGCCTCCGCCCCCGCCTCCGCCCCCGCCTCCGCCCCCGCCTCCGCCCCCGCCTCCGCCCCCGCCTCCGCCCCCGCCCCCGCCTCCATCTCCGCTTCGCGCCCTGTGAAATAAGTCCCATTGTGGCGGCGTCGAGCCGAGTCGCGTGGCGCGGCGCGGTGCGACGCGGCGCTGGCGTATGAAAGCTGCTGCGCCCCAAACAAAGCCCTTTGATGCGCATTCAGCGCCGCCACTGCCTCGCCCGCTTCCCCGCCCCACCCCGCCCCCTGGCCCCGCCCCCGCCCCGCGACCAAAAGCGCAAGGGCGCGCGGAGGTGTTTATTAGACGGTGGCGGGCGCGGCGAGGTGAGGTGGAGGGTGGGAGAGAGAAAGGAGGCGGGCAGGGGACGTGTGGTGATCGATGGAGGTGGTTGGGTTGTGCTAGGGAATCGAGGTGGGTCTGTGAGTTGGGGTTGGTTGTCTGTTTTGGGCGATGGAGGAGTTGTCTGTGGAGGGTAATGGAGGTGTTTGTCTATGTTGGGCGTTCGGCCTATAGCTGCAGATAGAGCTAGTTATCTGTAGTACCCGATGGAGGTGGTTGGGTTGTGATGGGGGATGAGGCGGTGCTGTGTGTTGGAGTTTGTTGCCTGTGTTGGGCGATGGAGGAGCTGTCTGTGGAGGGTAATGGAGGTGTTTGTCTATGTTGGGCGATCAGCCTATAGCTGCAGATAGAGCTAGTTATCTGTAGTAGCCGATGGAGGTGGTTGGGTTGTGATGGGGGATGAGGCGGTGCTGTGTGTTGGAGTTTGTTGCCTGTGTTGGGCGATGGAGGAGCTGTCTGTGGAGGGTGATGGAGGTGTTTGTCTATGTGGGGCGATCAGCCTATAGCTGCAGATAGAGCTAGTTATCTGTAGTAGCCGATGGAGGTGGTTGGGTTGTGATGGGGGATGAGGCGGTGCTGTGTGTTGGAGTTTGTTGCCTGTGTTGGGCGATGGAGGAGCTGTCTGTGGAGGGTGATGGAGGGGTTTGTCTATGTTGGGCGATCGGCCTATTGCTGCAGATAGAGCTACAGGTTGTTGTGTATGATGGAGATGGTTGCCTGTGCTAAATGATGAATTTGATGAGCTTATGAATACTGAGCGACCACACCCGGAGAAATTGGGAGCAAAAATGAGTAATAAGCAATCATGACTGGTGTCAATGTGCGAGCGGAGGGTACAGCCGAAATATTTTCTAACAGGAAAAGTAAGTCGATAAATGGAATATGTGTGGAGCGGGCTGCAAAATGGGTGCTCATTAATACAGTTTTACAAACTAAAATTGTTGAGTTACCTTATAAAACAGCCATTTGATGCTGTCAATGTCAACGGCTGCGCTTCGTCCTTAGTCCTTCACAGTTAACATGAAGCATCCTTGAGGCGAACCCCATGAAATGTCAAACTCATATTAGTACAACAAATCAACGATGTGACTCGTCTTGACACAAATTTCTTGCAAAACGTATTATAACGCATCGCCAATTAAGTAAATACGCGCATTCTGAATATGTACCAACTCTCCATATTCTTTAGTTTTGATAAAAAATATTCGCATGTGGGAGATGGTGACAAAGAGCGGTTGGTCGAGGTGAGTGTGTATCTTGGGATAGTGCATAGAGAGGTATGTGAAGGTGGAATGAGTGGCAGCGAAAGTTGGAGTGGAAATGGCGGTGGTGTCGGAGTGCAGTGGTGGTTCCGGCGACAGACAGCGGTGCTGGTTGTACTGCCAGGGCTGAACGGGTGCATCTTAGGAGTCCTTTTGCGACAGACAGAGACAGCAAATGGCGGATCTAAAGAGGAACGACCTAAGTTGTGCCTGTTCGTTCGAGAAGTTGAACAATCGTCTGAAAGTGCCTCCGGTGAGTCGCTCCTAGGACTAGAAATTTACACGAATGGTTGTTAGGATCATGTTTTGGTTAAGGAAGCGAGGATTTATAATAGGATATTCAATTCTATTATTCTGTATTAAATATTTCTTGGGAAATTAGTTTCGAGCGCGATATTTTGTGCGATTTAATTGTAAATTAAAGTGTCTTTATAAAGGGATCTAAAACCTTAAGATTCCAATTGCCTCCCACGGAAAGTAATATTTAAGAGTATTATAGAAAAATAAACTTAGCTATGTATACACTTCAAGAAGTAATGTGTAAGTAGTTTATGAGCTACGTATATAACCGAACGTGTCGTATCAAATTTTCTATATCGATCAACGATATTTAATGGACTAAGTTTAGTTGACAGTGAAGGCCAAATGAGTGGACCTTGAGGAATTTGTTTTTGAGACTCAGATGAGAAGTTTCTGGAAACTCGTCATTCGCCTATTCGTAGCCAGCGAGTGCCACGTTCCCTTTGTCAACTCTCAAGCCCTCAGTGGGTGAACTTCAGATGCATTTTTCCTGTATTAGGAATCTTCTATACATTCATGTATGTCGAACATTATAAATCGCATATTATAAAAGGTAATGATATTATAAATTCTTCTAGTCGCTTGGAACCTACGATTTGTTCCAAAGAATGGACTAGAAAAGTTCATGTGTCACTAAAAATTTAAGTTAAATTAATTGAAATGTCCACAATATAATTTTAGTTTACAGAGTACCTTTACTACTCTAGTTCATTATCTAGAATATACATTTGTGATTAATTTCCAAAAATAATGATCAAAATAAATGGAATTGTAGTGGGGATAGGATGTCTGAACTTAAAACTACGTTTTTTTCAGTTAATAATAAACAATTAGATAATAATTTAATTGCTTGATCTTTAAAAACAGAGAAATGAAATGCACAAGCGAAAACAAAATAAAAATAATGTCCTTGATATTATTTCCTCGGGCAGGCAGCTACCTTAAGAATGACCCCCTAAGACGAAGTAGAGTGAAAGCGGGAAAGCGCAGAACTTCCTCAACGACGTCAGGTGAGGCGGCCTGTCGTTCTCTCCCTTCATCTCTGACGGCGCGTGGGCGGCAGGAAGCGAAGGGAAGGGCAGGGCGGGGGAGAGAGGGGGGCGCCTGTTCACGATGCATCGATTGCCTGGCCGTCGTCCCAGGAGGAGGTAACGACCGGCTGATTTGGATGGAGATAACAATGCGGCTCCACAGTGCCCGGAATGTGCGAGTGGCTGCTACAAACGCCCCTCTCTCCGTGTTTCACCCGTTGCCTCTGTCTCTGTATTGTCTTCGCCAGTAGGTTGTGTTACGTTTGTGTTGTGAGTTACTTTATTGTCATGTGTTACTTTTATGTCGTGAGTTCCTTTTGTGTGTCGTGTGGCTCTTTTGTGTCGTATTTCCCTAATGTGTTGTGTGTTACTTTTCTCTCGTGAATATATTGTGTTGTGGATTCTTTTTGTGCCGTGTGTTCCAACTAAGTGGCGTATTTCGTATGTGCTGAGCATTCTTTTGGTGGTGTGTTCTTTTTGTGACACATGATCCGTCTGTGTCGAGTATTCTATGTCCTCTTGTTACCCTTCTGACCTGTGTCATAAGTATTTAAAGAAGGCCAAAATTCAAGATTTTGTAATTCTAATTTTATTTTTTAGTTTATTTTATATTTTTATTTTTTACTTTTCTCTCCTACTACATATTTACATCGTAAATAGAAATTATTGCAAAGCAGTGCAAAGTGAACATTTTTCTTCAAAAAACTCTGTTATCAAAAAAGAGGCTAAATCTTGATCCTATATAAAATAAATTACTTGATCTCAAACGTTGTGTAGTCATAATTCACATTTTGTGGATAGTCGGTACCGAAAAGTTGTTTTTCGGTGAAAGTCTGTCTGTCTGCACGTCTGTCCGTAGTCAACAATAGCTGAAGTGTTCACACGATTTTCTCCAATCTTCATATTCCTCGTTTGATGTAATCGAAATCTAGGCACTCCGGATTTAAAACGGATATTTTCACTTTGGTGGTTTGTACATGGACCCTTAACATTTAAACGCAACATTTTAACTTAAAATTTAAAAATTTTCCTCAAATACTGCTTACACTTTTTATTAATAATTTTTTTGGATGTAGCAAAAAAAGCATACATATATTTTTGTTGAACCCTTAATGTACGAAAACTGCAAAAGTTCAATTTTTTCAGTGTCTTCCTACATCTACAATACTGAAGATAACAATTTTTTGCTGAATGAAAACTGTTCTTCAAAGAAAGCTCAGAAAATTAGATGACATAAAATAATTCAGAAATTAGTATAGTTTTGGCGTAATTTTCAATGAAATTTAGAACTTTTTTTTAACAATTCTCAAAAACACCTTCCCGTATTTTCTTTAATTGTTCTTAATACAACAAATTACTTTTATTAAAATGAGATAACTTTCTTTTTAGATTTCGGTATTTTTGAAACGTTGCAAAAAATTAACATTGCAATACTACAATATTGATGATAGAGAAGATTCATTTTTAATAAATTTTGGTGTAATAAACCTAGTTATTGAAATAAGGTCGTGTTCATATTTTTTTAAACTAGTAGGTTTTGCGTAATTTTTGCTTAATATAAAGATAATTTATAAATAAAAAAGTCTCAAATCAAACGCAAATGAAGCGAGAAAAGTAGGTAGTGTCGTTGCATTACAACACTTTTTTATTTAAAAAGCGTCTATGTCATAATCTATACATAGATTATTTTGTTGCCCGTTTCTATTCGTATCAAACTATCTCAATTACTCTCAATAATTGCCTTTGGTATCTTCCCTATGTTCTATACGTGTCTCTTATCATTCTTTTCTTTTGTTTCCCTCCCTTTCTCTTTTTGATAATTCAGTTCCTCCATTAGTTTCTCTTATCCCCTTCTTCCTCCTCCGTCACTCTGTGTGTTGACTCATCTTCCTTCTTCTCTCTTTTCTCTTCATATTAATATATTTTTGCTGAGTACCGATACGTCTGTTTTATGAGATGTAGCATTGACTCTGCAGCGACTCTGACTGGGAGGTCCTGTGTTTGAACCCTAACGGTGGTAGATTGTTGAAACTAGCTAAACAGCTTAGACGCGTTCAACCGCTCTTTGGAGAATAATGCTAGCGTCCATCTGCTCTGATCGGTAGTTTTCCGTGCTTTCTCCGATCAGCGCCTGTCGGAGCAGTACCCTAATAAACACACTCTGGACCACGCGCGATCTTTCCTTCCACTTCCTTGTCCTAACCTCATTCCTTACACCAATTTATACATCCATGCACTACATTACCACAAATGCAGGGAGACTGGTCGGGGCTTAGAGCTTGTCCCGCGGTCCCACGGTGGTACAAGGTACTTGTTTGGGGTAAACACCGCAACCCGACGTAAGGTAGTAACACTAGTAAGAATGTAGATTACTAGTAAACTAATACCATGCACTGCACTTACGCGAATAATGATGCTAGCAGTACTCTAGCAAACGGGCCGCGGAGCGCGCACAATCTTTGCATCCTCTTCATCACCTTCTCCTCTCCCCTTACACACACACACACACGCGCGCACACACACGCGCACACACGCGCGCGCACACACGCGCGCACACGCGCGCACACACACGCGCACACACACGCGCACACACACGCGCGCGCACACGCGCACACGCGCGCGCGCACACACGCGCACACACAAGCGCGCACACACGCACACTCACGCACGCGCACACACACACGCACACGCACACACACACGCACGCACACTCGCACACTCACACTCTCACACTCACTCACACTCACACTCACACACTCACACTCACACACTCACACTCACACACTCACACTCACACACTCACACTCACACACTCACACTCACACACTCACACACTCACACTCACACACTCACACACACACTCATACTCACACACTCACACACACACACTCATACTCACACTCACACACACTCACACACACACACACACCTTTAAGCACTGCATTATCGCACGTGTTGCGAGATCAGGTCCAGCGGGAGAAGATCACCTCTACCTCGCGAGTTAAAACACATCCTACTAACGGCACCAAGGACGACAGCATTTCGCATGCACATAACGTGCGCATTTCACGTACTGATAGTAAGAAGATGTCTAAGTATGACTTTCAAGGTCCATTTTTTTAGACACTTCGTATTTATTTTTATTCATCATACGTGTAGGATTTGAAAAGTGATTTTGTCCTCTGGAATGCTGAACCTGCCTACTGAGATGGTGACTGAAGCCTCACGATTGGCCATCCCCTTCACTATAGCACCTACAGGGAGTGGAGGGGGAAATGTCGTTTGACACAGGTAGCTCCCTTATCGCCGTTCAACCCCCTAGATGATTATTGTGTGAACTGATGATACGAAGTCGCGTCATGAAGGCATTTTGATGTCGATCTGGTAAACATGGCAGAAAATAGTATATTGCTGCCCTGATTACTCTATGTTTAGGGAATATTCATGGAAGAGTGAGAGATATCTAAATGGAGTGTTCATATTGAGGAATATCTGTGTCTTATGATTATAATTATTCTATCAGAGATGTTGAATCTCATTATTTATTGAATATGTGTTTCTGCAGTTTCGAAATCATCAGAATTTCATTTACAGTGGTAGCAACTTTTTAAAATAGAATGTTCATTTTTTCGCAATTATTTACACATTTCTTACAGTTAGTCGATTAGGTATTTCATGTCCATACATGGCTTTTAAGTACATTTTTAAATTTCAAGCAACACTCAATAAATTCCATCATTTTTATGTTATTGATTTGTTTATTTACAATTCATTCAAATGTCAAAAATATTTGAAAAATTTATTCAATACATACTATCAGTAAATTCTCAAATAATATAAATTGAAGCTAATAAAATGGAATTAATTATCTTATTATTTTTTAATGTGTTTAATGTTCATCAGTTTTTCTTGTGTTAAAGTATACCTACCTTCACTGCAATATCGATTAAAGGAAACCGCAGAGGAAACAATATATTTCGATTTTATTCTTACACTCTTACTCTCACTGAAACCAGTGAAGCTGAATACAACAAATACAGACTAAAACAACGATCACTTCTAAACGAAGAAGGCTGTGGAAGTATCCGTAATGAAAGCCACGTATAATGGCTGTGGAAGTAGCCGTAATGAAAGCCAATATAACCGCGTACTAAGCATGTTTAATTTTTTTTAAAGACTTAAAATGCGAGGTTAGAACTTATCTAAACTTTATGCAGGCTGAATAAACATGTTCGTCTCACTTTCGGAAGATGCTTGAAGAGAGAAACACCGTACGCCGCCGCATATGTCGGCACCGAATCTCACCGGTCAGCAAGGGAAGAACACCGCCTCCTGCCGGTATAAATGTTCACTAAAGTACCGGAAGCAATGACCACAGCAGTTGACGCGCCCGGAAACAAATTGATCAATATATCATGCATAATTACTCGATGGAGTCTTTTATATTAAAGTATATTCAACTATTCCTCTAGCTTTACAGAAAATAATTTTGTGTCTTAAAATGAGCATGTTTCAAAATTACGATCGCAACAACGAAAATCTAAGAATTTAAATCAGTTTGCTTACGAAAATAGCTATATATCTTCCAATTTTTTGTGACCATTACCCCTCCGTATACTTAATCTTCTTGGTCAAGTGGCATCATCTCCTAATCTAATTAAAACCAGCCTTTACACCTTCAATGCAAGCGAAAGGCTAAAATTTAGATCTATTACGCGGTCCGTCCGCCAATCCTATTGGAGTCGCTCTGGTTCCGCGCGTCGCCGCCGGGGGCGCTGGCGAGCGCGCCGGGCGACAATTGAGCGCCACCAATTACGAGACGTAAATAGGTCCGGCGGTGCGGGAGGGTGGGCGAGTCCACTTTCCGCGCGGGAGGGGGTGGGGACGACGCGGGCATTCCGGGGGGAGGCAGCGGCCGCGCGCTGAATTAATCAGCGGCCGAGCCGCACGCCTCGCCCCGCAACGCTGCTTCCGTCGCTCGCGTCCCGCCCGGGCCGCCCTTCGGGTCCTTCCGCTGCCCTCGCGCACTTCCCTCTCGCCGTTCTCCTCTTATGCATCCTCCCTTTCCTAAGACCGTTTTTCCTCGTTTCTCGCACTCCGCTTCTCTTAGCCGCTCCTCTCGCTTCCGATTTGTTCTCCTTTCTCGTCTATTCGACACTTTCATTCCCCGCTCATCAAAGCGCGCCTCATCCTCGCTTCTCACCCCCACTCCCGACCTTCGCTCCTCATTTTCGCTCCTAAACCCTTGCTCGTCAAACGCCATTTCTCACTTCCTCTCCTCATTCCTGCTCCTCACCCACACTTCTCACTCCCCTTCTCGTTTCCCTCCACGCCACCCCTCCACGCCCCCTCACGCCCCCTCCACGCCCCCTCCACGCCCCCTCCACGCCCCCCTCCTCGCCCCCCTCCACGCCCCCCTCCACGCCCCCTCCACGCCCCCCTCCACGCCCCCTCCACGCCCCCTCCACGCCCCACTCCACACCCCTCCACGCCCCCCTCCACGCCCCACTCCACGCCCCACTCCACGCCCCACTCCACGCCCCACTCCACGCCACCCTCCACGCCACCCTCCACGCCACCCTCCACGCCACCCTCCACGCCCCCCTCCACGCCCCCCTCCACGCCCCCCTCCATGGCCCCTCCAAGCCCACCTATTCGCTCACCATCTCACCTTTCTTCTCACGTCCCTCTTACTTCCTCCTTACCTCCTCCACACCATTTTCCTCTCCCTCCCCCGTCCCCCTGCTCACCTCCCTCGTTCCCCTCCTCACACCCTCTCATGCTCCTCACCTGCACTTACCCCTTTGCATTCCTGTCGTCGCGTTCTGGTGCCGCCCACGCCCTTATTCCCGTGTCACTATAGCTGCTCAACCCCACCCTGTTCGACTCGATTTGTCCCCTCCACTCTTCGCTCCGCTTGCTGAGTATTGTTCATCCTGCTCTGCTCTGCACACTCACCACCACACATTGCGCTCCACCTCGACCACACTCCTTGATCTGCCTCACCCGCACTAGCTCTGTCCATCTCACACTCCTCTACCCACTTTCTTCCTTTTGAAATACCCTCCCCGTCATAACTGTTCCTCTTAGTCCGTCCCGCTTTGCCTCTCCCATTTTGCTCATCCCCTATTGCTCGCTCCGTCTTGTCCACACGTTTGTCCGCCCAGTTTATACAGCTCCACTTTCACAACTCGCCCAGTTCTGTCTGTGTAGTCCACCTTACCTTAATTTTCTTGTCCCGCTCCACTCACCCTGCTCCTTTCATCTCCACTAACGCCGTTGTATCCACCTCGCTCCCCTTCGACGGGTCCACTTTCTCCCCGGAACCTCTCTTCACCTTGCCTGTGACTCTTTCACCCCGTTCCCTTCTCTCTCCGCTAATGACGTCCCCTCCCTTCAAACACCTCCGGCACCTCTTCGCCCGGCTGCGCGCCCCAACACAGCCCCGCCAGCCCCCGCCCCTGCCTCTCCATATAACACGAGCCGCCACACCCTACCCTACTACCTCCGCCTACTACCTCCTCCCCCTCACCGCCTACTACCTCCTTCCCTCCCTGGTCGCCCGCCCGCCGCCCACCTGCCTCTCCCCGCCACGCTCCGCCCAGTGCAGCGGGCGACCGGCAGTGTGTATGTACCCCATGGGGGCCCGCGCGGCCGAGGGCGGGGGCGGATGCGAAGCGGGGCCGGGCGGGACGACGTCGAGCCCACTATGATCCGGCTTAAGGGGCGACTAAGAGGATTCTGGCGGGATGCGACGGCGTGACGGACCGTTGGGACCGCAACCCATCCCCTCCTCCACCACCTCCACAGCCGCAGCCGCCTCCGCCCCCGCCACCGCCACCGCTAACGCCACCACCACCGCCTTCACCGTCACATCCGCCGCCACAGCCGCCATAGCCACTGCCGGCACCGCCGCCGCCACCACCGTTCCCGCCGCCACCATCGTTCCCACCGCCGCCACCGCCCCCACCGCCCACACCGCCCCCACCGCCCACACCGCCCCCCACCGCCCCCACCGCCCCCACCGCCCCCACCGCCCCCCACCGCCCCCCACCGCCCCCACCGCTCCCCACCGCCCCCACCGCCCCCACCGCCCACCGCCCCCACCGCCCACCGCCCCCACCGCCCACCGCCCCCACCGCCCCACCGCCCCCACCGCCCCCACCGCCCCCACCGCCCCCACCGCCCCCACCGCCCCCACCGCCCCCACCGCCCCCACCGCCCCCACCGCCCCCACCGCCCCCACCGCCCCCACCGCCCCCACCGCCCCCACCGCCCCCACCGCCCCCACCGCCCCCACCGCCCCCACCGCCCCCACCGCCCCCACCGCTTCCACCGTCCCCATCGCCGCAACCGCCGCAACCGCCGCCACCACTGCCACCACCGCAACCACCACCGCAACCACCACCGCAACCACCGCCGCAACCACCGCCGCAACCACCGCCGCAACCACCACCGCAACCACCGCCGCAACCACCACCGCAACCACCGCCGCAACCACAGCCGCCACTGCCACCACCGCAACCACCGTCGCCACCGCCGCCACCGCCGCCACCGCCGCCACCGCCGCCACCGCCGCCACCGCTGCCACCGCTGCCACCGCTGCCACCGCTGCCAACACTGCCAACACTGCCAACACTGCCAACACTGCCAACACTGCCAACACTGCCAACACTGCCAACACTGCCAACACTGCCAACACTGCCAACACTGCCAACACTGCCAACACTGCCAACACTGCCAACACTGCCAACACTGCCAACACTGCCAACACTGCCAACACTGCCAACACTGCCAACACTGCCAACACTGCCAACACTGCCAACACTGCCAACACTGCCAACACTGCCAACACTGCCAACACTGCCAACACTGCCAACACTGCCAACACTGCCAACACTGCCAACACTGCCAACACTGCCAACACTGCCAACACTGCCAACACTGCCAACACTGCCAACACTGCCAACACTGCCAACACTGCCAACACTGCCAACACTGCCAACACTGCCAACACTGCCAACACTGCCAACACTGCCAACACTGCCAACACTGCCAACACTGCCAACACTGCCAACACTGCCAACACTGCCAACACTGCCAACACTGCCAACACTGCCAACACTGCCAACACTGCCAACACTGCCAACACCGCCTCCACTGCCTCCACCACCACCGCCAACACCGCCGCGTCCGCCACCACCGCTCTCACCGCCGCCTCCGCTACCGCCACTACCTCCGCTAGCGCCGCCGCTGCCGCCGCCGCCGTCACTACAGGCGCCGATCCCGTCGCCGCTACAGCCACCATTTCCACCATCACCTTCACTACCTCCGCCGGCGCCGACACCACCGTCGCCGACACCGCCGTCGCCGGCGCCTTCGCCGCCAGCGCCGCCTCCGCCGCCAGCGCCGCCTCCGCCGCTACCGCCGCCTCCGCCGCCACCGCCGCCTCCGCCGCCACCGCCGCCACCGCCGCCACCGCCGCCACCGCCGCCTCCGCCTCCGCCGCCGCCACCGCCGCCTCCGCCGCCTCCGCCGCCACCGCCGCCTCCACGGCCGGCGTGTCCAGGCGGGCTGGTGGGGTTTCCGTTCGGTGTCCCCCAGGGTCCAGGTTCGGCGCCCGCGCGAATTGGGCGCGGAAGCGCGGCGCGCCGTGCATTCTGAATGGGCGAGCGCAGATGAGCCCTGCCGCAGGTAGGCTCGGCGTGCCCGGCACGGCTCTCGGCTCAGCGCGCGCTCGTGCATGCGAGCCGTATTCCGGAGTGTCCCCCGAATCAGAGTGTATATAAAGGGATCAGTTAGAGATAATCATAAGTCACAAGGGGTTTGGATCTAGAAAATATTTGAGGAGGGGGAGAATTTAAGTTCGAATCTTTCATAAGTATTTCTGAAATGTTGAGTTGAGGCACATGCAGTGATGATCAATATCTTAATTAATTCCTCTCGGTAAGACGAATCCGTTTGCTCTACTTTATTTGCATTTATTTCTATTATGAACTTATCTAACAAGAATAAACATTTTTGGCCCAAGAAAACCCATGGAGGGATATTTTTGTAGAGTGATAGTAGAACGGCCATCATGAGAAACATTATTTTCATTTAATTTATTTTCTTTCTTTGCACGTAACCTTTTGTGAGGTCCTATATGATAGTCCATTCAATCAGTATTTCCTCTTTGTACGTTCTTTTAATTTTTACTTTCAATATTTATTTTCATTTAACAAGTCTCTTTATGTGTTGATGTGATGATGGAAGAGAGAGGCCTGTTACTTCATACTTCAATGTAATAGAAGTATGTGTAGTAAGTAGGTCATGTCTAGCATATACAATAAAAACATATTTCGCCTTATATTCTACATGCGTGTGTTCTGCCTCAAAACTGTTTCTTCTCTTCTCTTTAAGCAATAAATCATTGACCAATGCTTGTATGATTCAAAGACTTCATTCCTTCCATTGTCAAGAGCAAAGTGGCGTTAACCCCTCCTCACTTCATTTTTGTATCTCTGACCTTTAGGGAGGGAATAATAAGCCTTACAGGCAAAAGCGGTTTATTGTCCTATTCTCGGGCTCAGAATCTTTAGCTTCCACTTGATTTTACCCCTAATACTCTCTGGCTTACTTGAAATTAATTGGTCTCCCATATCTTTTCTATATATTTACATCTTACATTGTGTGTTGATATTTCTCTTGTCTAAAAAGTATCACTCATAATGGAGCTTTGGTGGGTATAATGGTTCCACTTTAGTCTGTTTAGCAAATGGGGGAAGTTCTTGCTCTTGACATCAATGGATCGCTTGTGTGTATTAAGTGAAGATATTCTGTTCGTACTCTACCCTCCATGCCATACTTTCCTCAATGGCTAACTATACTGACAAAAACCTTCTACCTGTTCTTCATTGAAATAGAAAATCGTGCAATACCGACCCTCGCTATATAATCTAATGGGGCTTTATTCAAAGGGAGAAAACGAGTCATAGAGGGCCAAAAAATAAATGGAAGGGTTTTAGGTAGCGATGGAAGTTGGGGTGGGGGTAGTGCATGGACGATGACAGTGTGGCTGATGATGCATCCCACCATCACTATCACCACCATCGGACAACACCTCCACAATGACTGTCCCCCTTCCACTGTCTCCTTCCTCACACATCATCGAATTCATCCCGGCTCCTAACGCTACCTCCTACCACCTCGCCCTCATCTCATCATCCACACTTCTGCATTTCCACCTCACCATCACCGCTTTACAATCCCGTCCCCTCACTCGCTTCATTACCCTCTTCTCATCCCCCTTCAACATCTCCACCCCACCATCACCCTATTACAATCACCTCCTCACAAAACCCACCTAATCCTCCCATTTACACCCACTGTCAGATCACAACAGCATTACAATCACCGTCACAAGCCTCTGCTTTCAGCACTAAACACTAACTCTCACCTCATCACCACGTCACCAACTCTCATCAACCATGCCCAGCGGCGTATAGGCGTCTGCAGGTTCGCACCTCGCCACCCGCTAGAACACTTCCCCCCGCCGCCACCGCCACCGCCACCGCCACCGCCACAGCCACCGCCACCGCCGTCACCGTCACCGTCACCCATACCACCTTCACCTTCACCGCCACCGCCACCGCCAACGCCACCGCCACCGCCGTCACCGTCACCGTCACCCACACCACCTTCACCGTCACCGTCACCATCACCCACACCACCTTCACCGCCACCGCCACCGCCGTCACCGTCACCGTCACCCACACCACCTTCACCGTCACCGTCACCTTCACCCACACCACCTTCACCGCCACCGCCGTCACCGTCACCGTCACCCACACCACCGCCACCGCCGTCACCGCCACCGTCACCCACACCACCTCCATCGCCACCGTCACCCACACCACCTTCACCTTCACCGCCATCCCCATTGCCGCCGTCGCCGTCACCGTCACCGCCGCCGTCACCGTCACCGTCACCGTCACCGCCACCGTCACCGTCACCGCCGCCGTCACCGTCACCGTCACCGCCGCCGTCATCCACACCACCTTCACCTTCACCGCCATTGCCACCGCCACCGCCGCCCCGCCGCCGCCCACTTCGCCCGCGCCGCCTCCGCCGTGACCATCGCAATCGCCGCGGCCGCCGCCGTCGCCGCCGCAGCGCCTCGTGGCCCGCTCCCAGGGGGCATAATCTGTGCCGAGGGGCGCGCGGTAAACAAGAGGGGGGCGTAATTGCATTTCTGCGATCCCACGGCGGAGCCAGGGGACCGACGCGGCACGGCGCTGCGCGGCGCGGCGCTGCGCGGCGCGGCGCGACACGACGCGACGGTGCCCGCTGCCGCCGCCGCCGCCACCGCCGCCGTGTCCGGCAGATCCGACGGTGGCGCCATGGCTCCCGACGGCACGGGACAGCGGCGGCGGCGGCGGCGGCGGTGTCGGTGGTCGTGGTGACGCTACAGTGCGACGTTTCCCGCGGCAAAAGGGCGAATGCCCACTGCGCGTCAAGTATTGACGCAGGCACTTCTGAATGAATCATGCTGCCACGTTGATCAGTTCAATGCAATTCCATTTCATCGTACCTCAGTTCGGGTTGTTTCGCGTTAACACGAGTTGCTTGGAAGAAATAGCAGTAGATGGGGGATTTATTGACTACGTCTTTGACTTGTTTGTTATTGTTAATATTTTATTTTTATTATTATCATCAGGCATTTAATTATAATGTAATTACGTCCAAGAATAGCAATAATGGCCCGATACTTGCATTAAGGACTGGACAATTCAGGATTGTTAGA
>JAZDUA010001396.1:0-83594 GCA_038098605.1 Gryllus longicercus
GGGGTGGGGGTGGGGGGTGGGGGTGGGCGGCGGAGGAGTCGGTCACGCACGTGTTCTGCGTCGCGCCCTTGTCCGGGGGCCTGCCATGAGTTTTCCGCTTACACAGTTCCGCGGTAATACCAGTGAGAACCTCTAGGTCGCCTCCCCGACCCCGACAATTCTGTGTCAATGACGTCTCCACACGAGAAAGTTGCCTCGTTCATGTTTTGTACGGGTTTATGTGTCAGTGAAACGCTAACTGTGAACCTTTTATTAAATACAACATATTTTTGTTGGGAAATAATGAGCAAGTCATATTATAACAAATTAATATTGAAAGAAAAATAGTCAAATGATAGCATTTGCTAGCTAATCAAACATTAATAGTCTAGGTGCGTAAAAATTGTACAAATGGAAATTACAGGAAAAATTGTACAAATGGAAAGGAGCGGTGTTGCTACTTTGTGGCAGTTAAAGTTATGAATTGATTGCATGTGAGGTACAAGCGGTTTCTTTTAAGGTCACTAAAAGTTTATTTTGAAAGAAACATTCAAAGTCAAGTCCTCTAATATTTTGCTAAAGGTTGGTAACATTTATCCAAATCTGACAATTGTACATGTAACAAACTTCATTACATAAATAAGAAATATTTTATCTAAGCAACTTTTATTGAAGTTAGGAAATTTTTAAGACGTCATACTTGAGATGTATAACGCTTGCAAACACACATGCCAATAGATTAGTGGGAAGCTTAAGAGCTTGTCGTGGCTGAGGCAGTGCCCACCGGGGAGATACATGAAAGGAGGTATCTCCCTCAAGCAGGCGTGTATGTCTGCGCCGGGACTACCAATCAGAGGGCGGAACAATTCCACCTCTAATCACGAAAGCACTCACTACACTAATGACCACAGCAGTTGATGAGCCAATTAATCATCAATTGAGATATGTAATATTATAAAAAGTGGTGTAATATTTTCTTATTACGTCTCCGACGTAAAAGAACGATGTAAAAGAACATCCATTGTGAACACAAATTCTTTGAAATATCATATTTTTCGTATTATAATGGACAGAGCAGCATTAGTACAATTTAGGCCGAGCTAACATGCACTGTGACATCTCAATGTAAAATAAGCATGATATTACAACATTCGCACGATACGCGCAAGTGCATTAAACCAACTCCCATCAGTCGTAAAGGAAGGAAACGTGCCGGTTTAATTTATTAAATTCGGCACAAAAGGCAACGCACTGTACCAAGGTGTTATCATTTTGTACCGAAACCGGGCGGAGCGAACTAAATTCATGCAAACACAGCCCTTAGTTACGTCAAGATTGTGTAAAGTGGAAAGCGTAAAGGCGGCAGGGAGGAAAAGATACACAGCTCCACCTAACGTCTATTTGCGGAACGAGTTCTTCAAGTTGCGCGACTGCGCCAGATAGAAGAGCACAATGCGGCGCTCCTTGGGCCGCGCCGCGAGAGCGCCTCCGGGGGAGGGGGAGGAGGGAATAGGGGAGGGGAGGGGGAAGGGGAAGGGGTGACGACGGCGGCGGCAGCAGCAGCAACTCTGCAGCTGAGAGGTGCAGGAGGCTGTGTCGCCGGTGTCGCTGCAGGGAGGAGGGAAGTGTGAAGGCGGGGAAAGTGGATGTCTTTTTCCTTTCGTTCTTATCTCCTCTCTCTCTCTCTCTCCTCTCTCTCTCTCTCTCTCTCTCTCTCTCTCTTCATTCCCTTCTTCTTTCCCTTCTCCTCCCTCTTCTTTCCCTTCTCCTCCTCTTCTTTCCCATCTCCTCCCTCTTCTTCCCTTCTCCTCCTCATTCTTCCCTTCTCCTCCCTCTTCTTTCCCTTCTCCTCCCTCTTCTTTCCCTTCTCCTCCCTCTTCTTTCCCTTCTCCTCCCTCTTCTTTCCCTTCTCCTCCCTCTTCTTTCCCTTCTCCTCCCTCTTCTTTCCCTTCTCCTCCCTCTTCTTTCCCTTCTCCTCCCTCTTCTTTCCCTTCTCCTCCCTCTTCTTTCCCTTCTCCTCCCTCTTCTTTCCCTTCTCCTCCTCTTCTTTCCCTTCTCCTCCCTCTTCTTTCCCTTCTCCTCCCTCTTCTTTCCCTTCTCCTCCCTCTTCTTTCCCTTCTCCTCCCTCTTCTTTCCCTTCTCCTCCTCTTCTTTCCCTTCTCCTCCCTCTTCTTTTCCCTTCTCCTCCCTCTTCTTTCCCTTCTCCTCCCTCTTCTTTCCCTTCTCCTCCCTCTTCTTTCCCTTCTCCTCCCTCTTCTTTCCCTTCTCCTCCCTCTTCTTTCCCTTCTCCTCCCTCTTCTTTCCTTCTCCTCCCTCTTCTTTCCCTTCTCCTCCCTCTTCTTTCCTTCTCCTCCCTCTTCTTTCCTTCTCCTCCCTCTTCTTTCCCTTCTCCTCCCTCTTCTTTCCCTTCTCCTCCCTCTTCTTTCCCTTCTCCTCCCTCTTCTTTCCCTTCTCCTCCCTCTTCTTTCCCTTCTCCTCCCTCTTCTTTCCCTTCTCCTCCCTCTTCTTTCCCTTCTCCTCCCTCTTCTTTCCCTTCTCCTCCCTCTTCTTTCCCTTCTCCTCCCTCTTCTTTCCCTTCTCCTCCCTCTTCTTTCCCTTCTCCTCCCTCTTCTTTCCCTTCTCCTCCCTCTTCTTTCCCTTCTCCTCCCTCTTCTTTCCCTTCTCCTCCCTCTTCTTTCCCTTCTCCTCCCTCTTCTTTCCCTTCTCCTCCCTCTTCTTTCCCTTCTCCTCCCTCTTCTTTCCCTTCTCCTCCCTCTTCTTTCCCTTCTCCTCCCTCTTCTTTCCCTTCTCCTCCCTCTTCTTTCCCTTCTCCTCCCTCTTCTTTCCCTTCTCCTCCCTCTTCTTTCCCTTCTCCTCCCTCTTCTTTCCCTTCTCCTCCCTCTTCTTTCCCTTCTCCTCCCTCTTCTTTCCCTTCTCCTCCCTCTTCTTTCCCTTCTCCTCCCTCTTCTTTCCCTTCTCCTCCCTCTTCTTTCCCTTCTCCTCCCTCTTCTTTCCCTTCTCCTCCTTCTTCTTTCCCTTCTCCTCCCTCTTCTTTCCCTTCTCCTCCCTCTTCTTTCCCTTCTCCTCCCTCTTCTTTCCCTTCTCCTCCCTCTTCTTTCCCTTCTCCTCCCTCTTCTTTCCCTTCTCCTCCCTCTTCTTTCCCTTCTCCTCTCTTCTTTCCCTTCTCTCTTATTTCTCTTCTTTATTATTTCTTTCTTTTCTCCTCCCTTCCTTCCATCATTTATATTTAATAATTACGTACGGGACATTTGTGTTGTAATTGCAACTCAGAGAAAAGTACCGAGATAGTGACATATGAGAGTCAATGAGTCATTTCCATTTAGCTACGTTAGTGTTATTCGATAGCTGTAACATTTTAATTTCCTCTTCAGATTTGATATATTGAGATACTATTGCAATTAGTGATTCTCAACTACATCTTTATAATAAGTATGAAGAAGGGGGAGGTGAAGATCCAGATTATCAGTAATTCTAGGACTTTTCAATTGAAACAATATCATTAATTGGTTATATTAAGTAATCATTGAAACTATGAAACCAAATCAAGATTTTTGAACGTCATCTTTAGTTAATAAGCTGCAAGAATCAGTTTGACTTGAGCTTAGTTGCACATTGTTTTCATGGATTTTATGAGTGGTTTACGAAAACGCATTGGACTTCTAACCATCTAAAAATGATCGCAGACTACTTAATATTCAAAGTCACAATTATCGCAAACGTTCTGGCTATCACAAAGTGGAGATACTAAACCCCGAGACGAAACTTTTGAAGCGGAAGAAAACCCGAAACGAAAGGACTCTACTATATTTTGATTTCCAGAAACTGCGATAGACGTGCTAAAATATGAAGACTTTAAAAGAAATTAAAGAAGAATTAAAAGAGGGAAACTGGGGGGTGGGGGGTGGGTGGGTGGGTGGGTGAAACCTAGAGGCGCTATATGTCAATCGTTCGATTCGTTTGGACGCGGTTGGCTTCATAAAACGTGCAAAAGGAATATACAGCTCTAAAGAGATCCACGAAGAAAAAGAATAAACGGGATAACTGAGCGGCAGAAAGAGGCAGAAATGACAAGGCGGAGAACATACGAAAACGACAAAGCAGTGCAAAAAGAGAGGTAAGTGGCGGGAGTCACGCTGCGGCGAAGCAGGAAGCAGCCTGTTGTTTTGTTGGTCGAGCCTCGGGCGATTGCAGCCAGCATAAAGACGAACAGCTGTCTGAGGAGTCGCGTTGCACCTTCATTCCTCAGGAGCTGCTTGGCTGTCCGGGAAACGCCGCGTCCAAGGCATAGGTGCCAACGTTTCGGCCGCCACTCTGCAACCTTCCTCAGGGCGAAGTGTCCCTTCCTCAGACGCTGGCTCAGGTCGCGGCGTCTCCCGGACAGCCAAGCAGCTACCGACCCCAGGCGCAGAAGCGGACGCTGACACCATTCCTGCTTTTGCTGCACCCACAGCAATCCGATCTTTTCAACATTTCTTCCATCTTACGTCTACCACTCCCTCCACCTTACCCCACCCCCGTGCAGTGTCTCAGTCTTGTCGCAACCCCACCGTCTAGTGCTTCCCTCTTCCGTTCGTTGGCGCGAATCTGATATTCGCAGCTGCTATTGTGCTTCCGCGGCAACGCCCCCCGCTTTTGTTGCTTGTTTGCGCAGGCGGGAGAGGCGGCGAAGGAATGAGAATTTGCGCCCTGCCCAGAACGCGGTTAACGCTCGCGTCTCCTGCGGCGAGATTTGCGCCGGCTGGCGGGCATATAGGAGCTGGCGCGAAGGGGTGGGGGTGGGGTGGGGGAAATGGGGCAGGCGGAGGAAGCAGGGCGTGCCGACGGGGTCGGTCGGAGGAGTGAGGTGGGGTGGCGTGGCGGCGGGGTGACGGGAAGGCGCGGGATGCGGGGCGGAGCGAGGAGGGATGGGGGATGGGTAGGCAGCGGGGGAGGGCGGTTAAGTGGGGAAGGGCGTGCAATGTGGAGTGGTGGGCGGCGGAACGGAGTGGGTGGATGGGCGGGGCGGAGCGGGCAGCGGGGCGGGGTGGAGCGGGCAGTGGGGGGGGGGGGGAAAGGGGCAGGGCGGTGGGGCGGGAAGAAGCTGATGGCGGGGCGGAGCGCACAGCGGGGCGGAGCGGACGGCGAGGCGGGGCGGAGCGGGTGGCGAGGCGGGGCGGAGCGGGTCTGGTTGGGCGCGGCGGGATGGGGTGGGATGGGCGAAGCGTTGTGTGCTTGTCTTGGCGTGTTCTCCGAGGAACTCTAGAGCTACGGTCTGCATGCGCCGAAAGCAGGTTTTATATTCGGAAACAGTTTCGCCTGGCACGAATCTGCTAATTTCCAGACTGCACTCCCAATACGGAAGTCCAGACGTACTTGCAACTCGCAACTCGCCTCCTGTAAATGTGTTGCGAAGTCTAACTGCCGTGTCGGGTAATAAAGAGGGATTCCTCAATCGCGCAAGAGAGGAATGTCGTAGAAAACATTAGGTGATCTCGTCCTAGTAACGATCCTAGTAAGTACATGTTTTATATCCATTGTTAAATAAAATTAATTCGTCGATGGCATTCAACGAAGTGTTCGGAATATGTAAGTTAACAAAAACAAGTATTGCTTCTTCTAGTTTCAAGATGATTAGAACTCTAGTATGGAAAGTACGTGATACATCTGCCTATGTAACAAGAGTCTGAATAGCTCAATTATCTATGAAATTAAGAAAATGTATCCGCTTCATCACAATTGGTACGAATACAGAGAATGTTCAATCTCAAGTACCATTACAAAACAGAATTAAATCAGACACACTAGAGAAAAAGCGTTCGGAGAGCAATTTGCTGGGAACAGGGTATCGTGCTGTTATTTTAGTGCCCTTCTTCCGACTTTCATCGCGCGCAAATTTTTTGGAAGATAATTGACAGTCGCGAGTGCTGAACAGCGAATAAAAGTTTCTACAGGCGTCCCTAAATTAAAATTCATGCACGCCTTTTAATGGAAGTCTATAGCGTATTCTTCTGTTTATAAATTAGAACATAAAAGGAACGAATTTTTACTAACAAGACCTAAAATTTTAATACGCTGCAAGCGCCAGCATGTTCCACAGGATTAAACCATCCCTCCTGCGGGCAGGGGGCAAGAGAGTTCGTTTTGCGTATTAGGAAAAAGTGGCTGAATAAAACATTGGCCGCTTGTCTTGGGCAGGAAAAGCGGTTTCTGAACGTACTTGGCTTTTTACGGTATTTTGCACCCCCCACTCAGTGGAGGAGGGGAGCTTTTTCCTGACACACTCTTTGCTTAATCCTTTGCTTTCTTTCCTTTTCATGTGCCTGTTATCTGCACTGCCTTCTGCATTACTGTTGTATTTGAAGATGAGTTGAAGAAGAAGTTACACTACGCGCCTGGAGTGAAACTTTGGAAATAATTATTTCGTGTGTTTTATGGTTCTAGATGAATTTGAGTGAATCGTTTCTTAGTTCCAAGAGCCTTTCTCCTCTTCATTGCATTTTCCTACCATTTTGCGATCACGTTCGGTTTCTTCACTAACAACTTTCCATTCATAAATTTAAAATGTTCCCTTCTTCGAGTTAGGACATTAATCTGGACCCAAGATTTAAAATTTCAAACCCGAAGAATCAAAAGTTCAGACTTCTGGGGACCTCAGATCAAAGTTTTGGGCCAAAGATTTGAACTAGGAAGCGATTCAATTAGTAATACGAATAAAAACCGCGGGACCAGTTTTACGTGGTGTAATCAATCCAGAAAATCGAATATATCGATTAAGATGTGTCGACGAAATTTTCATTATCGCGATGGATTTGTATCATTGTATGTAGGCGACTAAAAGTTTTATAGGCATTCATTTTCCAGTCACATGACCACAGTGATGGTTTGTCGATGCATTCCACGTCGTGCATGAGAGATGCGTGCATAGAGATGATTGTAAGGGGCGCATGAGGAGAGACGAATTATTATAAACATGTTCAACGTAGTCACGTAGCGGCGTAAGAAGTCAAGAACGTTGTACAATGACACGACAAAGCATGGATAACCAGATATGCCTTAGGCAGGACACGAACCCACAGTCACCTTCTGCGTCTCTATTGCCAAAGCTCGCAACCTTTCATGCTCTCTAGAGCAGCAGCATCTTTAGTACCGGGCGTATTGAAGGCTGTACGCTTCAAATCAAAGAGCACTCCACCTTCTCTTTCAGAAGCGCGTTGGTAGCTCCAAAGCCCGCCAATCGCAAGAGCAGGCACTGTAGGCGGCGGCAGGGGCGGCTGCGGCGGTGGCGTCGGCGGTCAGTGTTCGTCCTCGGTCGCTGGCAGTGCACAATCTATCTTAGCTCCTGACAGCTGCGCTGAGAGATTTATCTCCAGACTTTACTTTCCAGGATTATTCTGTCTTCCCGGCGCGCACGTCGCGTCGCGTCGGGGCGTTCGTTACACTTTGGGGTAAGCGGATGAAATATGACCGATATTAGCTCTCGTTAGAGCCGTGAAAAATGTTGCATGCTTATTTTACCTGCCTATAGCGGGCAATCTACGTCACGTGCAGGGGCTCCGGCAGACCATCCATGATGAACGGCCTCCTTTGAGAAGCGCTGGAGGAGAGGGCGAGGCGGTGAGGGCGGGAGGTGGGGGAGGTAGGGTAGGGTGGGGCGGGGCGGGGTGGGGTAAGCCCAACTGCCTCCAGAAGGGCGGGGTTAGCCTGGCAGCTAACTCTATGAACCACTCTGAAGTGTTGGACGAGCAGGTGCACGACAAGTTTCTGCTTGCATAACCGCAGTAGTTACAAAAGTCATTAGGCTGATGTACAGGAAATAAAGGACGTAGTTGAAGTTTGTAAACCGTGGCGATGTCCGCGGTTTTGACCCAACAGATTTTCGTACTTCTGTTATTAGTTAGGTCGTTCAAAATACTCTTCGAAATATCATCTTCTAATAAAAAACAGAGATGATAAGTATAGTCGCTTTTAATAGAAGTGGTTTTATGCGATCAGTTGCTACCATGCTTTCATGCTTCGATTGTATTGTTGTATTAGAAGCGGCATTAAAACTCTTAACAGTCGCTGAGCGTCAACAGAGACTTTTCATTCCTCTAATTTGGTTGCATTAGTCGATACAACAGTACATATTTCTGAAAAATATTTTCACGTGTGAAGGAACGCGAATTATTCGATTTCAATTAACGGACATGCCAGTGGGTGCGTTTTTGTTACGCTCTTTTTATGAACTGAATAAATTCTCTCATTCATCAGCCCCTTTTACTGCATCATTATCCTCAAATTAATCTTCTGTCGATTTAATTTTATTTCACGCCAGAAGCTTCCTGTTACGTCAAATTATGCATGCGCTTTCAAATGGACTGAGGCGTTGGTTTGACCCTGAGGAATATAAAATTTTCTTCGAAGGGAGAATCAGGAGAGAGTTTAAAACACCTGTTTGAGAGATAGATGAGCTTGTAAAATTATTATATAAATGGTTATTGAAATGTAACGTAGAAAAATAAAACGTAAATGAACCGATAAAATTAATTAGTTTCTGTCTGTTTAATTTTGTTCAGGCAAGACCGTGTGCTACCTGTATCTCCCTTTGAAGAATGAATTTCGTTTTTTTTTTGCAGTACTGGTGTAACAATATGTTATCGTAAGGAGGCAGACGCGTTGCTAGAGTTCAATTGCGAATGGAGGTATAACAAAGACAATTAATGCGAGACATAGAATTGGAAAAGACCTGTTTTTCAAATGGAAAATGAGAGCAACATGTAACATGATTTCGGAGAGGCGATAAGTAGCAAGACAAACGTTATTTTCCTTTAAAACTACGATGCATAAAAACTCCTTCAACAAAAGGAAATCCGTTTACTAAAAGAGTAAACGGACGCAAAACAGGTGATTCACGCACGAGTCAAGTTTGTTGTGTCGTCCTCGTGATGCTCGGACGACAAAGAGTCAAGTGCGGAATCACCTCGGGTCCGAGTTGCGTATATTATTTTTTGACACGCCGTTAGCGAAACGCAATACGACAAGAAAAGAACTATAAATTAAAAAACAAATAACTAGAAATACCTCCTCGTACAATGGAAATGAATTCCAGTCAGGGTCGTAACACAAGTTGTTTGTAAACAATAAGCCGGTAAGACGGAATAAAATTGCGAATCGTAGTAGATATTTTGCGCACGCTTCACGATGTTTCGCACACTGCAAAGAAAATTAGCCGTTTTGCACAAAGAAAAAGAAGTACGAGAAGCCGCCTTTCACGTACGACGTGTTAAAAAAAATTAATTTTGTTAATATTCAGCTTCGGCGCTGGTCTCGCGGCGAACCTCTTCACAGAGATCTAAGGTCGTTTGATTGGTCGATGAATTTGGGCGCGTCATCTGCAAAGATAATTAGTCCCGTAAGTGTAGTGCATGTTTTGTAGCGTGAGGTGCCGGTTATGTTCCTCCGCCGGCTGGCGACAACCGGCGAGGGGCCCGGTCGCCTCACCAGCACCTTGGGGTACACCACGGCCTGGCCATTTCCCCCGGCGCGGGTGGCTCGCGCGCGCCAGTCACCGGGCGCGGGGGCGGGGGCGGGGGCGTCTTCAATCGGCGCGCGCGAGGTGCCAGGCGCCTAATCGAATGAGGAGGGCGCGCGCGAGCCCCGCCACCTCCGCCCCCGTCGCCCCCGCCTTCGCCCCCGCCCCCGCCGCCGCCCGCGCAGGCAGACAGGAGTGGGCCCTCCCATTTACGCCGCTTGGCCCCCAGGCGCCGGCAATTAGGCGCAAGGTGCTGGCCCAAGATGAAAGACGACGCCGCCAACCCCCCCCCGCCTCCCCCTTCCCCCTTCTCCACGGCCGGACGCGGCCCCGGCAGCTTCTTCGACGGCACCTCTCAAGGCGCCGCTTCTGTGTTCCGCCCAAATGGCGGGCCCTGCTTTGCCCTCCTCGCACTACCCGTGCCCTTTTCGTCCCTTACCCGTCCCCCTTTTCAAAGGCATCTGCTTCCTAAGTTGTCTCGCGATTGATCATCAGTTTGACTCAGTTTTTTATTAACTGGTTTTCTGTTTCGATTTACTTCTTTCTCTTGGGATATTTCTATTTATGAGTACCGTCATTTTTTAATGGATATAATATGGTTCGTTCGGCCACCACTGCTATTAGAAAATACGTTCCTTACCATTCTCTATTAATGCATGGTATCAATTCTGGAAGTGCGGAGTGCCTTCGCCACCGCCGAGCTTTTTCTAATGTCTACTACTCATCAAGCAGGCGATCTCCTTTGCCCTCATCCCCCTCGTCCCCCCTCCCAAGTTCGGTCCTTTGCTTCAGCTCTGCTCCTTTGACGAGTACTACTCAGATCTTCCCAATATGGTCTTTCTCAGTGGTAAGGTATTGTGATTATCACGTTGGCTCAGTTACTCATTACCATATCTTCTGCTTCGATTTGGCCATTTCAAGCGTTTCCTAAGAACTTTCTACGATTTTTCCTTTTAGCGGATTCAGGCATTCTTTTTATCGTATTTTGAAAATGTAAACCGTTCCGACTTGCCTCCTAAGGTGAAATTCGTTATCACAAATGTTATCACCTCCCAAAGTGAAATTCGTCCTTTCGCACCGGTTGGGGTGGCTCAGGACAACAACTGATGTCACCGTAGTGCTTCTGACACGGAGACCCTAAGGTTTAAGGTCAGATGCTGGAGGATTTTCGACACTAGCTAGATAACTAGGACGAAGTCAACCGCGGCCTGGAGGAGAATTCTTGTGTTCGGCAGATCTGATTAGTATTATCCCGTCGTTCCCCCCCATCGACATCACATGAATGCCGGAGCAGTTCTCTCACAAATCGGTCACATACGGTGCGCGATCTTTCCTTCCTTATCCTTGTCTTACCCTTACCTCTAATACATACACACACACACACACACACTTACATCTACTATACTATCACACGTGTCGGGAGATCAGTCGGGTGCTTAGAGCTTGTCACGGCTGGAGCGGTACCCCGCTGTAGGAGATGTCTAGTTGGGGAAAATCACCGCAAACCGGCGTGTTGATGGCTCTGAACCTCACTATCGAGCGAGGGAAGAACACCGGCGCTTCCCCGTGACAAAACATCAACTACACTTAAGGGAGTAACGCCTGTAGCAGGCAACACGAAAAAAAAATCGCCATCTCGCCACTCCACTGCCTCCTCCTCTTCTTCCTCCTCCTCCTCCTCCTCTTATTCTTTCTCCATCGTCCCCCTCCTCCTTCCCCTCCCTCTCTCACCAGTTCATCCGAGGGCTTCTGTCCGCCAGCACGGCGCCGGCGCTAACAGACCGCCCCTGCCTGCCTGCCTCCTTTGCGCTTTGGCGCGCTCGCGGCTCCTAATAAGGCGAATTAAAAGCGGAGACTGGCGGGGGAGGGGGGACGCCCCGTCCACCCCCGAGCAGCGTGATTAAAAGGGCAGCTTCGTTACCCGCGTCAGCGCCTCCTTTGCCACGACGATTGCGATCGCCCGCCGCTGGGCGCGCCACCGGCGACTAGAGCGCAGCCACGGCAAACATTTGCGCATCGCCGGCGTTCAATGTTTTCAAACAGAAGAAATATATTTCATTAAGGTAAGTCAGGCGTTTCATTGAATGTTTAAGGATGGCTTGCGGCTATTACGTAGGAATTGTTTCTGTTGGCGCATGCTATCTTTTTCCTCTGCGATTATATTTTTTGTTTTAGCCCTGAAGAAGGCTGAATTACGCTAAAACAATTGCGCGTGATGAATGGATATTAATCCAGTCGAGTGCATGTAGTATTTCAATTGTATGAAATCCATAATCGTCTGATTTCTTGAATCATTTAACATACTAAATTAAAAGACATAGGAGAAACGCGGAGAATGGGGATCGTCAACTGAACATTTGAAATTTTGTAAGCAGTTTGCAATCAAACCCACTTACTTTTTGAATGTATACGTTACAAAGCCGGTTCAGGAATATGTAATCAATTCGTGTTCACATTACAATTTGTTTTGAGTCAATTTATTGCTCAATATCCAAGACTTATCGCAACTGGAAAATCAAAATAATAAGAAAGTTTAAGCAACGAATGTAATTTATGTAAAAGATATTTTAGTTGAAATATCATCAACAGAGAAATATATTTATGAATTCGTTTCAAACTTTGTATTTTTGGTTTTATTAATTAGCTGAAGAAACCTAGTTATCACGTATGGTGGCGTTTGTTAACTACTACTGCAGGTTGCTAAACTTACTGGCTGAATTCTGAAGGTAGCAACTGACTATGAAATTTAAATAAACGTCAGTTCAGAATGTGAATCTGAATACAAACTTTCCTCTTTTGGAAAACTATTAAGGATAACAGGAAATGGGGTTTGTACAAAATTACGTAAACAAGCATCTCCTCAACGCAACAAAGAATGATTTATGATACAAACGAACTGAACCCAAACATATAAACGGAGTAAGGTACACCCATTTGTATATAATAGCGTTCTGTTGAGGACGTCGCAAAAAATAAGGCAACTTTTTTACGTTTGCAACAGTTGTGTATCATTTATATTATACGATTTTAAAAATTAAAACGTATTGAACAGTTTTAACAATTGGTTACGAACTAAAGAAATAGTTTAATTTGTTAACACAATTATCTTTCGTTTATTTGTTGCCCAATTCCAAATCAAGAAACTGTGTAGGATACTTCCGAGCAGTTTGTACCTACGCGAGTGTTCGATTGACGTTTATGCAAATACTGATAATTATATTTTTATAGCCAATTATTATTTCTGTGAGGTAATATAATGCACTCCTGAAAGATGATGTTAACAGGAAATGGTTTGGAAAAACTTCATTTGAATGTTTAACTCATACCGTCAATTCATTAGAGATTGTGATTTATAACACATATTTCCGTACTTCGTAATGTATCAATTCATCGAATAATTAACAATATTAATCATCCTTACAAAAACCAATTTTTCAAATTAGTGTTTAAAAAAGCTAAATGCCTTCATTTAATCCAGTGAAGGAGGTACTGCTTGTTAGCATTTAGCGTGGTAGCAAAATTTTCAACTTTCTTTACTCGACTTCCTTATTGGCCATGTAACATTATTTCGATGAAAACAAATTGGCAAGGAGCGCTTTGTGCGATATTTGAACATTTTGCTTAACTAGGCAAAGAACAAAAACCTTGTAAATTATAAAATATTACTGACGTGCTTGAAAAGCATTGCTTATACGTTCGCAGTCATTAGTATAACATCAGCAATAATACTTTTATGAATATTTATACCGCGCGGTAGCGGCCCGAACGTGAGTTGCCTGCGGAATTTTTGTACTCGAGTAATGGGGCTAAATTAATGTATAAAACACGCGCCTGCAAACTTTAAATCGTTACGTTGAGAGGAACCCCAACGCAAGTTTGCCTACAATGTGTTTTTATGGCCAAGTTTGACTCGGGTATAAATATTGGCGCAAACTTCACACTCAACAAGTGCAGTACTCATTGTTTGTTCTGCGTCATGTTCCTGTGTGTTTGTTTTTAATGAAACAAACGAGATACAGTATTTATTTTTAGAGTATGAGTGTTTTGAAATTACGTGACTTAATGCAGTGATGGAGTAATTCTACACAAGAAAGTCAACGCACTTTAATTGTTAGCATTTTGTGTTGTGTATTTTATATTCTAAAAAGACCAGGATTATTGAGGAAATAAAGAGCATATACACCACACCACAATAATATATTAAAGATACCTTGTGTTTTCTCGCAACTTTACGTTTAAAAAAAAAATAAAATAGCCTAATGTAACGCCTTATGCAAGTTACTATCTTCCACCGAAAAATTTCTTTCACAAAATAATGAACTACTAAGAAAAACTTTACTGCACTTTCGAACAATAAAATTCACACAGAGCACAATTTCAACATTCATCTTTCGAGCGCAAATTGTATCCAAAACTAGTAATAGCCCGAAGCTAGAGACTCGTATTTAGTATTTTACACTAGAATTTTAAATTTTGGAATTTTTAAAATGTATAACAACTTTTTTTTACTCATCCTATATACTCCAATACACATTATAAACAGTTTGGTAAGAAAATCTATTTAATGTCGATTCAACATTTATATACACACACATTTTTTCACATATTATCAAGTATTAATAATATGGCGATAACATAATGCATGTAATCGATTTTAAAAATATTTTTTTTTTGTTTCCTTTCTTTGTGAATAGACCAAGATAGCTGCTACTGAACTTGTGAAAATCCTAACTTGATGTGTCTCAACTCAACGTCCTTGATGACATAGTATTAAAACGAAACCTTATAGAGGCTAGTTTGAAGGCATGCGCGTTAAATAATCACAGCAATCACGAAAAACTCGGAATATTCTATTTAAATTTGAAAACGCTTAATATACTACTACGGGATCTCACTCCTCGTCCAACAAGATCATCAAATTTTTATTGCCAAATGTCTAACTATAGCGTCAGATTGGGAGAGAATTTCGCAATGGTACCCGATACTTCGCAGCAGTTTAACGACCATAAATAATAATTATACCCGAGGACAGAACGATACTGATCATCACAACACTCCATTCCATTGGTAATGCTAGTTTACGAGTTTCTCAAGCCTATTAAGGAAGCAAACTTAATTATTGTGATTATCGAAAACTCAACCTCGATGCTGATCAGCCAAATGAGGTACGTCGAAGCACAAGCAGCAGTTCTTAATTGAGAAAATACAGGATACTGCTTTTCTACGGGCGGGAAATTCTGACTGACCAATCTAACGACCTGACAAATCTTAACGATCGGGTCGTGTAGTTGGAAATCGTTAAAAATAATCACACCCTTGAATGCAGAAGGGCGTCGCAGAGGTCGACGTTACGACCAAAGACGGAGACGGAAAAAGGGAGGGAGGGAAGACAGAATATTCTACAGCACACAGCAATCACGTTGACTGCAGTCTCGAAGCCAGTGGTTTGTAACATGTAAAATGATTCTGAATCAATATCTTGTAGCCAAAGATTATGACACCTTCTTGATTGCTAAGTGCCTAATCTTGGGTGAATTCTGACGTAAATTTCTCCCAATTTTAACATCGGAATGCCAAATCAGTGTCAAAATAACGCAGGCCTGAATCTCGTGCTGTAATTACAACAGGATAATACATCTTTCGATCTTGCACCTCATTCAGCCTTTATTCGATACGATCATATTCTGATGTAACGAATGGTTCAATTGATTTTACGTTCCTTCCTCATGCCCTTCTCTTGAATCATTTATCACTCTCCCTCCCCTCTTCCTCCCTTCCTCTCTCTTCCCTCCATCTTTCCCCCTTCCCTCCCTCCCTCTTCCCATTTCCTCACTCCCTCTGTGGTCTCTTGGAGCGGAGGGGGGGTGCAAACAACAAACGGGCATGGATATCACGAAGATAGACCTTTTTATCCGGGCAGTGAGCAGCCAGATGGAGCTCTACTTCCGAGATCTTTTTCTCTAAAGCAAATATTTTCCTCTTTGGCCACGGAAGTTGATCAAATATTTAAACGGCGGCTCTTTAGAAACAAATATATTGATTCGGCCCCGTACTTTTTCACTCTCTTTCCAAAGGAAATAATGGGGGTGGATGGCCGTGTCTTGGCAGCGTGCTCTTGCGACGACGCGGCTCCGTCGGTTGAGACCCCAAAACTTCGCCTGGATTATCTTTTCGCTCTTCAGGCAAAATTTCTCAACTGCATTTAGTGTGTAGTTATAACTCATAATATTAGTGACAAAAACTAATAACTGCTTCTTATTGTCAAAATAAAATTTATATATCTCGAACTTCAATAACTCAAATTCATGGATATCTCTCCATTTTTCTCGCCCCCCTTCACGTATCGGTTACATTTGAAATTAGACAACTTGAAACTGGTGAAGACAAAATATTGGACAAGTTTCCTCTTTCCGATACGAGATATTGATATTACACAATTCAGTTTAATTTTTTCCCGTTTATTTCGGGTTTAATTCCATATCTCTCATTGAGCATGCAATGAGGCATGCAATGAGCATGCACAGGTAATGAGAAAATAAATGTAATTGGGTCTTTAAGTACCCACTGCCTATGAATTTGGGTAAAATTTCTTAAATGTGACAAGTTTCCAGATATTTAGTGTGTTGTTGTAGTTTCAAAATTTTGGATAACTTATCATTGCGTTTTTTAAAAATAATTTTTGGCAATTGCGAGAATTTTTTTAATAATATTTTTTGAATTTCGATTTCCTTAATTAGTTTTTTCTTAGAAACTCTTATGAAAGTCTCAATTTGAAACAAATACATTTTTCATGTTAAACGTTTGAAATATCTTCTCTAGCCTCAATTTTATTTCACGATTATTGTTTATAGCAGCTTCATTTCCAATTCTAAAAGGTCGCGAAAATCCAGCTTTTGGCCGATTGATCAGCATTCGTAAGTTTCTTTTCCTCGCGGTCTTAAGCAAAAGAATTAAGGCTCCCTTTATTTTTCAAACCACAAGCTGTCTCGGTGCATTTTAATTGCAAATCGCTTTCGTTTTGACTATTCAATTTACTTCGTTTCCGACTGAAGATGCTGATAAAGCTTTCGAAACAAGATAATCTGTAAAACAAGAAAATCCTTTTATCTCGTTTAAGGGTCTGCTTTCAAGGGAAGCGTCCACGGACGCGACAAAGTGCGGAATTCCGGGGTGAGCGGTCCTTTGCGGGAGGGGGGAAGGGACGCAGAGAACAGACTGCTTCCTTAACAACAAAGCCGACGCCTGGAAAATCAGCAGAGCAATTCAACTGTCCGGTGAAAAATATATTACTTGACCGCAACGCCATTTGTCAATTAACAGCATTTTAGAAAAAGTTTTCTTTGGTGATGTTATTTAAGAAAAAATACGTACTGTGTTTTAAAAATCTTTTCTTTTTCTTTGAAAGTATATTTCTGGTGGATGGTTTATCAATTCACGATGAAATGGCGATAATTAATACTTATTTTTCTAAGATATAATGAAATTATTAGCGATGTTTTAGATGAGGCAAGTAATAATTTCAATTCGTTTAAAAAATGTATAGAAGGAAGATTACTATTTATGATTTGTCTTTTATTAATTTTATGGAATGTGTCATAAGAAAATACTTTTTTTATCACAATTTACCTAGCAAAAAGTTTTATATATTGAACAGGGCAATGCATAATTAACTTCATCATGTAACCTGGGCTTCAAATCAGTGAATGCACATTTAACATCAGTGAGATGGTGAACGAAGAGGCGAGAAGATGGACGTCGGACAAGTGTCGAGATTGAACACGGTGAGCTGCGACTGTCGCACACGAAAGTGCGAGGCGCGAAGTTGCACTTGACCCGAATCACAGCTCTGTCAGGCGAGCGTTGGGGGAAAGTGCAGGATGTCTCGATGAAGTGCAGACGCGTGTTTCCTGAATAACGCCTAGACGCAAAACGCGCCCAATCGCGAGCGACAAGGTACTTCGTTGGAAGTTTGAAAGCGTGTCGACAGTGGTCCTGTTTAGTCTCCGAACCAATCCCGAAAGTACATACGTCCCCGTAAATATACGAAGAAAATACACGAAAAAACTCTAAATGATGCGTTTAACACACTTACTGAAAACAATATATTTCCTGTTGTATAATATGCGCGTCTAAGTTCTTTTTAAAAACGTTTACCCACTGATCAAACATATTTTAACTATTTCAAAGTACTAAATTGTGAGGACATACCGACAGATATGACAACTTGAATGAAAGTGAGACCTATAGAATTTTCTCCCGTGACCACCTTGGGATCATTGAATTAAGCAGCCTAAAACCACTTGGATCCCAAGAATATATTCCAGCGCGTGCGGAGTCGTATATTAATTGATTCGTTATTCAGAGTTTCTAGGCGCGTCACCTGTTAGTGACGTAAGTGTAATAGAAGCCACATCCGGGAAAGCGGCGGTGTTCCGTCTACGCTGGAACGTGAGATCCCGCACCGACCTACATGATTGTGGGTGATATCCCCCAGCCGGGAACAGCCCCAGCTGAGGCGACCTCAACGCTCTCGGCATGTGTAGTCGGGCAGTGCATTTAAATATCCGTGTGGGCGTGTGTGTGTGTGTGTGTGAGAGAGAGAAAGAGAGAGAGAGAGAGAAGAGATGAAAGGGCAATGATGGGGAAGGAAAGATCTCACGCGAGTCTTTGGTTAAGACAGACCATGGAAAATTGTCGATGGGAGAAGCTAGTCGCTAGAATCCTCCTCCAGGCAGAAGCTTAATTCGATGTAGCTACTGTAGTTAGTGACTGACACCGTCGAGATTCGAACCCTAGTGTATCGTTGGGAATCAACCCGTCAACGAGTGAAAATATCGGAGGCACCTCTGCTGATGTACTTGCGCGTTGAATTAACGAGACATCTAACATGGAACCTCTCCCTCTCCCGTAGAGAACGCTCGTGAGAGGAGAGGAACATTTGGCAACCGCCCCAGTCTGAACCTGGATCGCCTACGCGAAATGTCGGTTGTCATGAACAGTACTTCCTAACAAGTTGCCATTAAGGCAAAGCCGCCCATATGAGTAACCTTGTCAGTTTCCTACCATTTTTTTTCGTTTCTAGACTGACATTTCAATGGGATAAACAATCATTTAGAAGCCTGAAATAATTAAGCAAAATTAGTGAACTCAAAAGCCTGAAATAAATTAGCAAAATTACATGACATGCTCATTAGGTAAGTCAGGAAAATTCATTATTTTTATTACATTTTTAACTAGATGGAGTTTGTTCTTTATTAGGCAGGTTCTGAGTAAATTATCTGTGATTAAGGCGAATGAAATATGGAAACGGAAGAGTAATAAAATTAATTAGAAATAAACTACTAATCAAATTGCCACCAGTCCTTTCATTTCTACGAATAAGATACTCCATCAACCGAAACGTAGGACAAATGGAATGTTACTAGGTGGTAGAAAATGGAAACATTGCTGTTGTAGTTTACAAAAATTTAATGATCTTTTTCTTATCTTTGTATCGCATCTCTATTGGGTTGTGCCGATAACTGATACATGAAATGGCAACGGCTTGTAGAGAGACAAGTGAAGACATGAGAGGATTCCTACCACGACGCAAGTTGAAAAGTAAAACGTCTTTTGTAAAGGCATCTCCACAAATTCGACATTCGCCGAGCAGCGAGATACTGCTCTCCCAATCCCGAACAGCTGATGTGTTCGGCGAATGTTTCCAAAAGACCGACACGCGGTGGGTAGGGCCAAATGTTCATCACTGGGCAAATAGCACCTCATCCACACTACTTTGGATTCAGCGAGCGGTTGCTCGCTACTCGGCGAATAACGAATGAGTGGTATCACCTTATACTTGAATTTACTCACAGGTGCGTTTGAAGTAAATCAGCGCTTGACTGTTTAATCCAATCGGGAGCTTGAACGTCACCACAGTAACGACAGGCCTCCGATTGGACGGAACGTCGACTACAACTGGTTTACTTCAAACGCACTACTAAATAAATCCAATAATAACGCAACAAACGAACCTAACTTTTTGTCAAGGTTGTTGCACAGACAGCCGTCTGGGGCAACTCAGGCCAACACAACGTGACATAACCGCAATAAATTAGCATCACGACACCGGTGAGGAAACACCGCAATTAACGCAAATTCCCCTTATTGATCGAAGCGCTTTCTCAGCTTTGCCTCGACACAAAGCCGTCGCACTCACGTCGGCTGGCGGGCCCCAAATCACGACACTTCCATTACCCTGGATTTGTCACGCGTCCTTCCGCGCGCCAGCCGGCGGGAGGAAACGGCTTCTATCGCGAAACGTTAACTCGTGCAGTGTCGCTGGGGAGGGGGAGAGGGGGGCGGGGCTAACCGATATCGGCTTTTATTGCCCCCGGCGCGGCGGTGCCCGCGGGCCGCGGAAGCCACAGTAACCGTCGCACTGAACGTTGACTCGCGTGGCCCCTGCCTCTCTCCGCAGGCGGCCGCACGTAGAATGCTTACTCTCTGCTGCTCCCCGCCGCCGCACCGCGCGCTAAGAGCTCTAGTTGTTGTTTTTTCCTTTTCTCCCCTCCTCAGTAACCCTGCGGAGGAGGGGAATTTATTCTTTTTAAATTTTGTACATTGTACTGCTGCCTTGCGGCTTAAGCGGCTAGGGGAGGGGCTTTTTCTTATAGCTAATTTTCACATTCTAGACCTAAAGTTAACTTATTTGCACTTTGGCATTACTAACTTACGCTAAGATCAGTTTTGTTATACTATATACTTTAGTGTTGTTTGTTGTACTATATATTAGAGCTCTAGTGTAGTTTGTTATACTATATACTAGAGCTGTAGTTACGCTGGTCCCCGGCGCTCGCCGCCGCTCCCAGCGATCCTTGGTAGTCCCCGAGACTCCTATCTCTCAGAACAGTAGTCTCATCGAACCCCGAGACTCTCAGAAATCTTACACCGCTCCTACCCATTGTTCCTGGCACGAAGGAAACCGTAAATTGCAATTCAGCAATTATTTAGCAGATTCACGACCATTTCGCACTTTCGTACGTGATTTCGCATTTTGCGGTCGATTACGCATTTTATCGCAGATTAAAAACATTCAGAAATGTAATGCACTAATCGTTAAACATACAATTACTAATTTTTTCAGCGTTTGGTATGAGTTCGCATTTTTAGCATATGCTAAAATCTACCATCTGTACTCACGATCGAAAAGTTCGCTTCGCGTGCTAATGTCGCTAGCCCACTAAACCCCGCAAGTCCCCGATCTCAAAACGCTTGTACGGCTGTCCCGCCGCTATCCACCTCTCTTGGTACTTAGAACATTTGCCTCGCATTTGGTCTGCATCAGTCCCGCTTCTCTCCAACGCCAGTACATGCCTGGCTATACGCGGAGGCTCAACTGTGATGGACGCCACGTCCAACTTGGCAGAGTTTCCTCTGGCGCCGCTGTGGCGGTCGAGTTGTGGCGGTCGCGTACGGTTGTATCGACTCTTTACGTGGTGGTCGTGTAGTCAAAGGAGACTTCGAAATTGGAGGTGGCGAGAAATAATCAATACGGGAATACCAGAATAAGCAGAAATATTAGGTTTCCCATTTCATGTAGAAATATTATAATCATTGGAAGAGCACAGAAACATCAAATCCGTTCACCTTGTTTCAATAGACTCATGAAAATAAACCAGATTTCGAGATTGAAAATAGTTTGGTAGTTATTAATAATCGAGGTAAAGCAAAAAAAACTTGGTTTCCTTCATGTAGTAGAACGATTGCTCTTCTGCAAACATAAAAGTACATGGCAATATTTTACTTACAATGCCATGTGTGAGTAGACAAAGATATTTTGACACTTCAAATGAGTTCACAAGCGCTGATACGAGTACATATTAGAAAAATGAAGTGGGAGGGGCGAGCAGAAACGAAATAAAACATTTACGAGCACTACGAGAATAGTGAACCATCGGGAACTAAATATAGCTAGGAGACAGACAAGAATAATGTAATTAACAATGATTTTGGCAAATCAGAGTTGTTACCGAGAAGCACATTTGGCGGTTGTAACATGAGACATTGCTTCGTACATGCATATATTTCTGAAGTAAGTCTTGACATTTAAGGCGTAATTATTTTTAAAAATTGTGAATTCGATTATATTGTTCTTGGCATATGCACAGAGTTGAGAAAAGAGAAAGGCAATCATTTTCATGTATTTCATGTAGATATACAAATATGATTAAGATATTCGAAGAATAATATATTCGTACCTTGAAGGGCGTTCGTACATAGTATACATTCGTACATACTATACATACTATACATACTATATAAGACATTTGTAAACTATATAGCGTATGGTAGTAATTCATTAGTCATTTACTCACTACAGTAGACTCAAGCATCTCCTCCAATGACTCCCTTTCTTACCTGCAAACAAACAAAAAGGAATTATACACTTTTATGTTCAAATATGACTAATTAATCATATATGTCAGAAATGTTAGTTACAGTTTTTGCTGATGACTGATACCCCTCAAATAGAAATATTTGTTTAAAATTATCTTCATAATTTGTTAAACATTTTCTTTAATATGAATTGAATAACACATTTTAATTTTACATCTCTTAATGCTATAACTCTTTACCTTATTTCCTTATTAGTTATTGCTTAACTATCATGTTGTACACAATATGACTTCTCAAATATCTCCCTAAATAAAACTTCAACTGTAGTATTTACGACCACAGCCTATGGTGCCAATGGAATTAACTTCATTCCGTAACACTCCCTCGTGTTTCAACGAATACTTCCTCTTCCCGATTCCTGTAGCGTCCGGAATTCCGTACCCTTCAAACGACAGCAGTCCTGCGCCCCATGCATAGTGTATCTCACATTCCTCCAGCAGCGCCCCAGACATTTCCCAGATGACAGTTGCTGCTTCCAGCTCGTCACTGACGTGAGCTCCACCTTGCTTCCCAATCACGTCGCATGGCTCCCTCGAGCTCCTCCCTGTCCCCTCCTTTATAGTCCATTCAGAGCTCTCTCCTCTTCAGTCGCTGCCCGCCCTGCAACAGAGGCTCTTCTCCCTCCACGGCTATCCTCGGCACTTCATGGCCTTTCACGACCCTCCTGGGCACTGTCGCGCCCTCACACCTCCCTCCACATACCTTTGGTATCCACGAACATCCACAGCCGTCCACGACCTTCGAGACACTTCACGATTCTCCAGAATACTCTAATCTCCAGATCCCACCAGACTGCAAGGTTCTAACATCATCTCTTTAATGATTTCTGCTCTCTCCAATTCTCAACCTTCTGCCTCCATCTAGATATCACAAACGTCCTCCCACAAGGTAATCTGTTCTCTGTTCATCATGCCCTCCGACCTCCAACAGTTGCCCTCCACAAATCTTCGTTCTTCCAGGTACCCTCCACCCTTCAAGGTACCCTGCGTCCTTCAAGGTACCCTCCGCCCTTCAAGGTACCCTCCGCCCTTCAAGGTACCCTCCGCCCTTCAAGGTACCCTCCGTCCTTCAAGGTACCCTCCGTCCTTGTCCTTTATGCTCTTCCGCCTCTTCTCTTATGCCCCTCCGTCTGACACCTCTTCCAGACCTTATAACCCCCCACACACAATCGAAAACGACGTACTCTGGTGTCTTCCACCCTTAGCACCTCCGCTCAGTGGCCACGCCCCCTCCACCCGCCCTCCGCCCTCTCCCATCTGCCCTCCGCGGGCATGCAGGGGCCCCCTGGGAGCATTATGAGGACGCTAGCAGGCGCAACGGACGCAAGCAGGTTTTTTTCTCAAAGCGGGCACCCGCACACGTGCATGCATGCATGTGTGTGTGTGTGTGTGTGTGTGTGTGTGTGTGTGTCCGAGGCGCAGGGGCGAGGGAGAGGGGACAAATGGGCGGCGGCCGCTGATCCGCGGCGCCCTCGCGTCCTCACCGACCCGTCGCGCTCCGCAGGCGGATTCGGCGCGTGGGCGGAATAGAGAGGCGGCGCGCGCGACGGGGGAGCCCGCAGAGGGCGCTGCATTTCAAATGGCGCGGCGCGCTCTTCGATGGCGAGATAACACTCTCGGAGACTTTGCTTTGGGGGAAAGCTGTTTTCAGGTTCGGAATGTATGAAGATTTCATAGAATAGGACAATGAAAGTATTGTTCAGAGTTGTGGTGATATTTTACAAATTAAAATTAACAGTAAAGGTTCAACTTTGATGGTTAGTTGCAATAGTTATTAATTATTATTGACTATTATTATTATTATAACAGTTATTGACTAAATAGTTATTATCGAGATGTTTCATTCAAAACACTGTCGTCGGTGTTAAAGTCGGTGTTAAAGGCAAATTTTGAGGCTATAATATCTACGCAAAATATTTATGCAAAATTGTCTTTCATGAATATTTTATATTGCTTAAATATGTATACAACATATAGAGATACTAATCATAACATTATCGGCAATATATCGGCTATTTTCCCACAAGTTCAAACCACGAATATTTAATTACGTTATTTCTCTGTGAATATTCTTCACTTCCTGTTGATATCACCAAACAATCGAGGCCTTTTTGGTGACGGAAACAGGCTCCTCTGGATTGCGCTTTGCTACACGATTAAACTACACTAAAGACTTGATGGTATTTTAAAGCAGTTGATCGGTTTCTTTCCAGATGCAAAATCCCTCGACTGACTCTTCATTGTGACATATCAGTTACATAACTACAATGCAGGTTTCACACTAATGTTATATGTCAATAACATTTCGGGGAGTAAAAAAGTTTAACGTGCAATTAAAATAATCACTGGATTTCTGCAGAAATCCATCACTTAAATATCTATATTACTAATTTTCAACGTGCGCACAAAGCGAAAGAAAACTTTGCAGGCTGCGGCCACGTGAAAACTGTCTTATTTTGTTGTTGCACACCCAAGAACTCTAGGATCAGTCGAAGTTTTGTTTCGAATTTCACGAGAAAATACAGAAATACGTCTTAATCACCTTTTTTTTCTTTTATTGCGTGTACCGACTAAATTATCATACTGAGGTCGACATATCTGACGTCACGGTTCCATGAACTTGGCCACTCGTCATTACATATTTGCTATTATCGCTTATTGCGTTAAATAACATTTGATATTGGTATGTACAGAACTGTTATGATGTGTATCCGTACATAATACACTGTTACTGTATTACTCGTACGTGATAACTTCAACAAATAATTTTGTGTGGTTTCATTCAGCAGCTATTTTTGCTTCTGCAGACCACTAGCATATCCCTAATTTTATACTTAAATGGTATATTGTTAGATTACAGTCCAATACCCTGGCGGTTTATTAAACATTACTTCCAATACAAGATCAACACGAAATCATAAGGTCCCCGGATCCTTATCATCTGCGAGGTTAGAAGATTCTCAACGTTGCGCCCTTTATTCACTACAAGGACCAGCGCAGCAGCGGGGAAACCCAATCGCTCGCCCAGTGAGGCAAGCGCCAAGCAGGAAGGCCGTGGGGATGGCGAAACAGTCGGGAAGCGGCGCGGCGCGCCACGCGCGGGGTGGGATGGCGGCGGTAGCAGCGGAGGCGGAGGTGGAGGTGGAGGTGGAGGTGGAAGTGGAGGTAGAAGTGGAGGTGGAAGTGAAAGTGGAAGTGACGGGGACCGCGGCGGCGAATGCGTAGGCGGCGGCGGCGGGGGCGGGGTCGGCGAGGGCGGCGGCGGCGAGGGCGGCGCCGGCGGCGGGGGCGGCCGGGGAGCCGGGGGGCGGGGGGGGCGGGGGGGGCGGGGGGCGGCGGCGGCGGGGCGGAGGGATGGTGGCGGCGGGGGCGGGGGGATGGCGGCGGGGGGATGGCGGCGGCGGGGGCGGAGGCGGGGACGGGGGCGACAGGGGGTGGCACGGGGGCGGTGGCGACACGGCCGTCGCGACGCCCCGCTCGGAATACGCAATGGCGCCGGGGAAATGAGCGGCCCCGCGGGCCGCGTTTCAACGAGCGACGGGGCGTTTTTCTGCATTCCGCGCAGATGGCGCTACCGCCGCCGCCGCCGCTGCCGGTGCTTCCTCGCGCAGAACGGCCCCGCCCTCGCGGAGGCGGAAATCTGAGGACGGAGCCTGCATGAGGGCGCCGCCGGTGGGGTAGCGGAGGTCGGCGCGCGGGGCGACCGAGTAATGCGGAGTCGATGCCCTTTCGTCGGAGCCGCCGTGGTTGTGTTCCGTAATTGCTGTCGTGTTGCTTAGTTCATGTTGTGCAGGAGGTGGAACATAAACGAACAGAATTATCCGTTCTACGTTTACTTGTGACTAAATGTGCACAGCCGAGCGAAGTGGCTCAGGGCGAACAGCGCACACTTAGCATTCGGGAGGCCTAGGTTCAATCCCCGTGACGGCTATCGTGACCCAATTGATTGCCCGTTAGCGACCCGGGCACGTCCACTACTAAATATCATTAGTCCCACAAGTGTACTTCATGTTTTCGATCGGGAGATGGCGGTGGTCTTTCCCCTGCACTGTGGTGAGATCATGTGACGACCTCCCGTCGGCTAGGTGGGTTTCCTGAAGGTATCTCCCACCAACGCGCAGTCCGGTGCCCGTTTTTTTAGGGTACTATTCTTGCATTCGTCTGGTATTGGTTGGCGAAACCACGGGAAACTACCGATCAGAGCAGCTGGCTGCCAGTATTCTCCTCCAGACAGCGTCTGGACTCGACCTAGCTGACAAGCTAGTGTCGAAATTACAGTCACCTCCGGGACTCGAACCTAAGGCCTCTCGGTCCGAGAGACTCCAGTGACATCAATTGAGCCATTTCTGCCGGTAATCCTGACCAGGTTTCCCTCGGTTATCCAATCGATTGCTTAAATTATTCTACCGAAAGACCACGACTGCAAAACCGACATCGCTATCCGAACACGTTATCTATGTTAAGTCACGAAGGTTAGGCGAATTTGAGACATCGCGAGTTCCTGGTTGGGTGACCGACTAGGAACCCTGGGATCTAACAGGTTCTGACAAGGAGGACAACTGACCTTTGAGGGCCATGCAGTGGCTAAATACAAATACGAAAAAGATATAGAGGTTTTTGAGTACGCAAAGTACGAGCATGAAATCATACTTGGAAAAAATTTACATTATTCCCAGTCGCGCCCTCTCAAGCGGAACGGTATGTTCCTGTTCCCTTCGAAGCCCCGTCTCCACGGTTGTCGACGACCACATTCCTGGAGGGAGAGGAAGGAGCCTGCATGAGAGCAGGCGAATCTGAAATCACCGAACCGTGCGTGCGAATAATGTGGGTCTTTTCACGAAAAATATTCTCATTGTGCGGTAGCCCTTGCATTAGCGTCTGTGAGTGTTCAGAAATTTTGTCGTGTAAGATAGTTTGTGATCTTGGTGCACAAACATACACACACATTACGAGAAAGAGAAGGAGAGTGCAAGAGAAAGAGGGAGAGTGGAAGAGGGAGAGTGGAAGAGAAAAATATTTTTTCGTTTCAAGGGAATCAAGTGCTTTTGAAAATGAGAATATCATACATTTTTAATCGAATATATACATTTTTATTTTTAATATCATTATTATCATCATTATTATTGCTAACAGTAGTAGCTTAGTAGAAGTTGCAGCAACTAGCTGAATGGCACTGCATAAGGCAGATGGTAAATTCAGAAGACTTCGGACACCCATTGCATTTCAGAACAGTCAATTCGTGGTTGAAGATTATGAAAAGAAACAAAATTAACCAAAGTAACATATTATACTGAAATGAGTATAAGAGAAAATGTGTAAGGAGAGAAGAGGAGACAAGAAGGAGGCAGTAAATACTTTATCACGTGCTCCGTGGCCCGTTTGTTATAGTATTGCTTCATTCGCCTGGTATTGGCCGGAGAAACCACGGACAATTCAGTCTTGTATACGAAAAAAAAAAAAAAAAAAAAAAAAAAAAAAAAAAAAGTTGCAGTATACCAGATCCATGACACTGTAACAAGAGAACTTGTTACAGTATCATGGATCTGGTTTACTGCAACTTTTCTTTTTTTCGTGTAGCTAGAGCTAAAAAATCCACCGCCATCGGTACTTGAACTGTACAACCTCCCGATCATCGTTATTGCTGAGGTAACGGAGTCGCCACTGAGACATGGCAGCCGATTCTTTCATTTTTCTCACATGTCAAAATTAGCCTATCAACCCCGACCAGAGAACGAAACGTTTTCATTCATGAATAAAAACCTAATTTCTCTCTCTTGAGCCATAAATTACAATTCCGGAATACAAGTGCATTAAATCACAATTGATGTAGAAGATTCCGCCAATCAGGCACACAATTCTATAGAAAGGAAAGAACGTGCGGTTTCGAGCAGAAAAAAAAGGAATACCCAACCACCAGAGCCGGGCTGAAGTCACGAAACGGCGCGAGGCAGGGCTCAGACAGGGCTATTGACAATTCGCCTTGTCCATGAAGGCCATGTCCTGCATGCGATCTCGATGTTCACGGTTGCTTAGAGGATTCAAACCGCTGCCTGGAACGAAAGCTCAGCTTTATGGCGCCTCATCATGCAGGGGAGGACAATGCGGGATTCGAAAATCGGGTTCGCTACTGCCTGTAGTCGCAAAGTACCGCTGTCGGAAACCCGATCAATTCACACGGAATGTGTAATTGGACGAGGATTTTTGTATTTACAATGTATGCAGGCACCAGTAACATAAGTCGTTTTCAGTACGCGCCGTTTTAAACCATTGTTTAAAAAAAGAAAACAAACCTGCAATCTGCCTTATTAATAATAATATCAAAAATATTATAAAATAAATAAGCGATATTCTGCGAATGACAATGTGATATAAAATGCAGAATTTCACATTCTTTTACACAGCTCAATTTAGAGAAAGTGATAATGTAATAGATAGAATATCCATGACTATTTGAATACAACGTTTAACGATTCTTAGAACTCGTTAAATAAGCATGGTGTCTAGCAATTTTTGGAAATGCTTACGATATATTCAATTGAATAAAGTAATCCCGAGGCAGGTTTTTTATGAGAACATTACTCTTTCTCTGAACAAAATTCAAAATAAAACGCTTATGCAAAAGTGTAAATATAACGAATTAATGATTTGTCGTATGTTGGAAACAAGATATTAAAAGTTTGTACATGCGTTTTTAATGCCTTTTACTCGACAAAACCTGCTGAAAGCAAACTAAACGAAGCGAAACCATTCCGTAAAACAACAGATCCAGATATCAAAACGGAAGAGTTGAAGACAAGAAATGAAACAAAAAGAGCATAAAGTTGTTAGGTTACTTACTCGAGTAGCATCCTTACATATTTACATCATTAATACATCATGCGATAAGATTAAAAACTTACGAAGTGGAATGCAGTTCCTAATAAAAACGGAACGAAATATCAGTATTTTATACCTGATTTGCGTTTTAAACAATTTTTTTCTGTTTTATGTTAACATTGTTTACCAATTCCATATCACGTGAGCCATCAAAAACGTCAAAAAACGTGTTAATATGTAACAAGAGGATTATCTGATGTCGCCCGTTTCTGTATACAAACCCTGTTCCTTAATAGTTATAACATCAAATGTGTCAAGATACTGAATCATATTTCTTTTGCGTATCTTATAAAATACACTTCAGAAATGAATGTGGAAACATTAAAGATCTTTCTTTCGATCTGAAGATCGATCAATACTGTAAGCAGACATAAATCAATACGTACGTTTGCTGTGGTCAGTGTTTGGAAGCGACAACCGCCAACAAAGCTGTTCTAGGTAAAACAAGCAAAGCCGGTCTCTTATAAACGGAATCCACCAACCGGATTTCCAGGACCTTCGGAGGTGCGGTTACCAACCGCTTCTGTTTGCTGGCGGCAGGGGCGCCCTCCGTCGGCTTCCGGTCAGCCGGAAAATAGTGCGCGCGCAAATATTAGCTCCAATCCGATTTGCAATTATCCTGTAATCTTTGCTACCCTCGCGTTCGCTAATTGAGAGTCGGTTCCGGCGAACAGCCACAGACGAGATGGGGCCGGAACGGAAGAGAAAGAGAGCAAGAAGGCATGACGGAAAGTGTCGTGTGGAAACAGGACGCCGAAAAGGTGGTTGGGGCAAGGAAGATATCTATTACGTTGGAGCTCGTGGCATATTTTAACGACCAACGATTTACAAGGACATCGAAAAGGCAGAGAGTGAAACGTATAGACAGGTAAGGAAGAAAAGTGTATGAAACAATAAAAGCTTTAAACAGTTGAAACTGAAATATTCATCACCTTAAGCAGGAAAACTCTTTAGGAATTCGCCTCGGAACTGAATGTCATAACAATGTTGTTACGCGATGAATCTAAACGAGTTTCTGCAATGTGAATGCAACATTACATCAAATATATACATGAAAATGGTACGAGTTTGATAAATAAAAAAAATGAAATGGTGCAAAAATATTCAATTCAGTGAAAAAAGATTAACAACAGATGAACTGAATAAAAGAGACAAATGAGAGACTAAAAAAGTCGACTATCGAGACAAATATCGAAGAAGAGGGAGAGAAAATAAAAGTCGACTGAAGTAGTAAGAATAATGAAAAGAACAATTCTAAAATCATGTGTCCGGGGAGAAAACAAAAAGTCAATTACCGATCAGAATTAAGAATATTATTTCGAAAACTTCCACTCTCATTTCTAGTAAGATATTATCAAGTCCTATCAAACAGAGTTCGTACGTTTAAAATGCCTACTGGCTGCCTTTATCAAATAATCAAATTGATTCCCAAATACAATTACTATCTAGAATATATTTTATATTTTCAAATTTTGCTTTTTTACATACAATATTCCCATTTATAGACTGGGTTGACTCCATAAATACTATTTTCAACATTTTTATCAGGTGCTTAATTAGCTGAAATTCAAAACACTTTATTGTGGTTCTGAAAATTGCCGTTTTGGTTTTGAAAAGTATTTGATTTTATAAAAAATTTAGCTTCAGAATTTCGTACTTTCATTGAAAAAGTTATCACCAGTTAAATCGCATATCAAAAACCACACTGTATGTGACAGCTACGAGTATTCTATACTCGTCTCTAGGGGGGGGGCAATGAAATGTAATTTTTTCTCTTTTCACTTTAGAAGAATGCAGTTTAATAGCTTTTTAATGGTACTTGCTTCAAACAATATTTACGATGTTCAACCAATTTTCAACACAGAATTCCTGAATTGTCTTTTCGATTTCTTCGCTCGTATATTGTAATGTTGGCAGTTGTAAGTACTATGTAATATACGGATTTTGTAACACATATCGGCGTCACTGTCAGTTCGGCCGATTTCGCGATAAAGGCAGAGAATTTCTTTTAAAGAATAAAATTTTAGAAGAACTCAAAGTTTGCAGGCTGAGTTCACTTGAATAAAAGGAAGAAGCCTCGAATACGTCAGTAATGTACCCAACAACTTGAGTTTTTCATCTGAAGTGGTTTTGATCAACTTTTTATGTCATTTTTCTGTGTTTTTGGACATTTTAATGATCATTTTTGGCAATATTTCAAGGCATCAAAATTCGCCCCTACTCATCACATTACACGCGCGACGATACTAACCGAACTTGGCGCAAAGGTCTGGGTCTCCAAAGACAATGCGATTGATTGATAGGAATGCATAGCATGAACACCACGCGGTTGTGGGCCAGCTGCTCACGGCGGAGGAAGAGGGAGAGAGAGAAAAGAGGTAAGAGAAGGAGATCGATTCGCCTCATTTCATGTTCGAGTGGCCATCATCCGGCCATCATAGCCGAGCGGACAGTGCAGGGCAATCTAAATTTTGCCGCAGGAGCCATTATTTGCCCGTAAATGGTCGGTCCGCGCGCAATTTCAAAAATCAGCCCTTGAATTTTTTTTCGTTGCGATTTCCAACGGATTAGGGCGCGTCGAATATTGACAATCAGAGCAGAATGGCAGCGAAGAGGAGCGATCATTTTCTACTTTATCGAGGTTATTAAAGCACGTTTCTGAGCGAACACTTTTTCTTTGCTTAAATAATTGATTTTGGATCAGTAAAGCATGGCGTATCTAATTAAGGTACGAAATTATATATTAAAACAAATACAAACCGAGCGAAGTGGCTCAGTGCGTAGCGCACTGACTTCGTAATCGGGAGGTCCGGGTTCGATTCCCGGGCCGGCCATCCTGACCGGGGTTTTCGTGGTTTCCCTCGGTCATAAAGGCGAATGCTGGGATGGTTCCAAAAGTCCACGATCACCTATCGCCTCCTAATCCATTCCTATCATCTCTCATCTTCCATACCCCCGGGCTAACAACCATGGGGGATAAAAATCGGATCCAGCTTAAATGCTGGTCCCCCCTAAGAATTGTTGCAAGCACCTGCTACCGCGATAATAAATAAAAACTGAGCCACGGCAAATGCAGGATGCTTGCTTGCGTGGTCCTAGTCGGCCGATTAACGAAAAAAAAATACAGTGGATTTTACTAAGAGATAGTAGTCACATAAAGTTAAAACATCATGTAATTTGAAAGGGAAGAGAGTCTCGAAAAAAAATGGTAAAAGGATATTAAATATCGTCTGGTTTAAAAGTCAACTTTGAGATCTGACTTATTATGTTATACAACGTATCAAATTATTTGCATTGCAACAAAATTGTATTATTAAGTTTCAATAATTACAAATCTGCATACATTCAGACGATTTTTCTCTATTATTCGTTAATTATCTACATTAAAATATTGTATTTCACTATAACCAATAAATGATGAAGGTGGTATTGATTTTTAATTAATGTGGGTGTCACATTCGTGTATTAAAACTGTCACCGATGTAAGCAACATCTTAAATGCCTCCGGTGACTTGACAACATACGAAGGTAAATATAGTAGGCAGGTTTGAAGTTCCTATACATTCACTAAACGAATTAACTGCTTTACATTTGCTCCCAAAACACAGAATTTTTTTAGTGATCACAATCGAAATTTTTAGAAATTTGGATAGTAATCCGGACCACGCATTTTTCTTTCGCCCATCGGTATGAACGCCCGAGCGAAGGGGACAATACCAACAGAAACGATGAAGGGGAAAAAATCATTTAACAGTCCCCTTCCTCCAGTTTTTGAAGTTTATGAAAAACGGCAAAAAAAAAGTATTATTCCACCAGCTTTTCCAACGCGATCACAAATTCGCCGCGCTTACTTAATCATAAAACTGAATAAATTTTCATCCACTCCACACCGCTTTATGAGGCGTGGGCCAAACGGCCGGTGGCGGTCTGTAACATATGGCCTCAAAAGGATGTGGACTACCCGCAAAAAAACAATATCCTCCCGGGGAGGGCGAGATTACCGCGGCCGCCTGCAGATGTGATAAACTAAAGTTTGGCACAGATGTTGCCATGTGAGAATTAGAATCAGCAGCGTAATTTTGAGTTAGCGCGCCCCGAATCCCCGTCGCCGGCCGACCGCACGACTGGCGGATGCGAGGGCGGTGGTGGGGGCGGCGGCGAGGGCGGCGGCGAGGGCGGCGGCGAGGGCGGCGGCGAGGACGGCGGCGAGGGCGGAGCAGCGACCGGAAAAGGCCGTTGGCTGCACTCGGTGCACAGTAGTTACAGGCACCATAAACCCGCGAAAACTCGACCCTCCCCATTCCCCTTCCTCTGCGTTCGACTCGTCCTTCCCTTCCCCTCCCCCCCCTCTCCACCCCACCCCTTTCCTTTCCACCCCTCCCCTCCTCATTCGCCCACGCAGCCCTTCTGGCCCAAGGGCTGAGAGACATAAAAGTGCGGGTGGTGTCAGAGCTCCAGGCGCTTCTTCCCATGCCTCCTCTACTTCCCCCCCCTTTTTTTTATACTTTCTTCGTTTCTTTTCCTTTTGTCTTATCTATAGAAATAAACTTCAGAAAAAGAATCCAAGTGGATCAAAGGATTTGGGTAGTACTTTCGAAAAACAGCACAAAGGGAACGGTTTTCATCGTGTCTCATCACCAAAGAAGAAAGAAAATACTTGAAGGTCTTAATGAAGCAACATAAGAGAATATTTCATGGACAACAAAGCTACCACTATTTGTTTGATGGAAACAGAATGAACACCACAATAATTATTTTAAAAAAATATTAAAACAAATTATTCTTTGATATCCACAGAAAATGCCGATTTTAGTAGAAGATTTCTGAATTGTTCAGATAATAAATCCGATTTTTCATTTTAAATTGTCTTTATGTCGAACTGTTATTGTGAATATGAAGATGTTATATTATAAAACAACTTTAATGAAATATAAATGAAGTCTTCCACTAAAAATTCCATTTTCGTAATCTGGAAGAACGTCCGTCGTTTGTTCAGCGGCCCCATACCGTTAATACTTCTTTTAGTTTACAGAAAAATACGACAAATACATTCACTTGTTTCACATTCATTGAAATATTCTAGATCAAAAAACGTAAAGGCACCAGCAGAAGAGAGTCGTGACGACACATGACACATCATGACGCAAAGCGACACAACGCCCCGCCCTGCGACACGATGCGACGCAAGGCAACATGACGTAACGCGACGCACCGCTACGTGACGCGACGCGCCGCTACGTGACTCAATACACCACTACGTGACACGATGCACCACTACGTAACGCGACGCGCCGTGACGCGACGTGAAACGACATCGCACGACATGACGTGACGCGACGTGGCGTGGCGTGACTAGACACGACACAACGAAGCGCGACGCGACGATTCTCTTGAAGACGTGACGCAACGCAACGCAACGCGACGAAAACTGACGAAAGGTCAGGCCAGGCGCGGAGAGAGAAAAATTTGACACTCAGGAGTATGCACTTAACGTCGGAGGACGTGGCCCAGAGCGCCGGCGCTGGAGAGTCGAAACGAGACGGAATGGCGCGGTGGCAGGCGAGGCGCGGCGATTCGAGGCGAGGCAAGACGGGATGGGGAGGAACGGGGCAGGGCGGGACGGGGGAGGGAAATGCGGAGAGTGGCGAGACAAGGAAGAATGAGGCAGGAAGGAAAGGGGCGGAGCGGGGCAAGACGAAATGGGGCGGGGCGGGGAATGGCGGGGAGTGCCGGAGAAACAGGGCAGGGCGGGGCGGAGCGGGGTAAAGCGGGGAGTGGCGGAGAGGGAGGTAGAAGTGGAGAGGGGAAGTGAGATCAGGTAACGCAGAGCGGGGAGGGGTGGGCGGGGCAGGGTAGTGCGGGGGGGGGAATGGAGAGGGGGCGTGGTTGGATTGGGGAGGGGCTGGGTGAGGAGGGAGCGGTGCGAGAGAGGCGCGGCGAGGCGAGGTGAGGCAAGTAGGGACGGGGCAGGGCGGAGCTGGGCGGGGTAGGGTGGTATGGGGCGGGGTGGGGAAGCGAGACGAGGCGACGCGGCGCCCGGTGGGGTGGGCCCAAGTGGGGAGGGGAGGGGCCTGGCGGGAGGTTGGGGCGGGGCGGGGCGGGGCGGGCGGACGTGACGCTAATGGCGAGGGCGAGAGCGGGAGGCGCGCGATTGTTCGCCGTCTCCGAGCGACGCGACCGACGCGGCGCGGCGCGCCCTCAGCCGGCGGAAGCCGCGCATCTGGGTTCGTTAGCGGCGGCGGCGGCGGCGGCAGGAGGCCGGAGGAGAACGGTAACGGGCAGCCCGGCAGCAGCAAATCGGCTCGTGATTGGCTGGCGCCTTCTCGGAATCCTGCAGGAAGAGGCGCGGCGTCCGCTCAAGACTCTATTGTCTCCAGGAGTCTCCCAAGACGACTCCCGAGGAGAAAAGGTGCAAAAATTTCCGGGTCCTTGTCATTGCGAAGGTCTTGGGTAGATACAGCGATGTGTTGAACAAGACGGCGAAGCAAAGACGCGATAAAGCTGTTACAATTCAGTAGCGCAGCAACACCGTAATGAACAGTTACTCGAGTATTTACTTGGCTGGAGACGTCGCGTTGTAAGGACAGTATTTCGCAAATACGTTGGCAAATGCCAACGTATTTCGCCCTGAAGAAGGACGCAACTTCGCGCCCGAAACCCTGGCATCTGTGCCTAAGACGCGGCATGCTCCGAATAGCGAGAAGTCTCGCAAGGGGAACCCCGACCTTTTTTCATGTGCTCCCACATTCGTTTATTCCCAGTGTAAGCATCCCACCGTCACACACGTACGCTATTATAATTATCAAAGCTAATAAATCACGTACAATTTAAAATATTTTAATTCCTCACAATATCAACGACGTCTCTGTTGACCTTTACGATGGAGTAGGTTATTCCCGAATATTCAAACACATACAAAATAATAAAAGAACCAAAATCTTTAATTTTGTAAATTTTGACATGCACAACATTATTCAAGAATCATAAAAAATAGATTTGAAAGACCTACGACACACAATCCACAGTTGCGAGCGATAGAGTTGTTAGAAAGTAGACCGCTGTGCGTAGTGGATTGCATTTCTGATTAGACGCAATTCAGATTTTTGATCAAATTCTTAAACAAACATAACGTGAAAGTGCGAGTCATAATCTCTTCGTGAAAGTTGTTTTTTAAACATCTCTGGTTTGGTATGACAGCTGCTAAAAAGATATATAAAACATAACGCATTGTTTTCAGGTTCGCAAGCCGAATGACGTTTTGATGAACACACGTGATGAAATGAATTTGTGGCGTTTTTGTTTTTACTACCTACTCAGTACTCTATCTCTAGTCATATTACAATCAAAGAGGAGTACAAGTATACTTTCATGTTAAAAGATATATTTGTTGATAGTGATGATACTGGAAGTATTCTGACCTGCAATAAAAACGGAAATAAGTTCCAATGATTGATAGATATTCACATGCAAGTTAAGTATTTGGGGTTGTATACATAATTTACTTCGATGAACATCATGAACCGTCACAATGAACGTCACGAACATAATGATTGCGAAGCATGATTGTAGTCGATTTATCGAATGCATAAGAAGCATGATGACTTTCTGATGATGATGATGATGATGATGATGATGATGATAATGACCAAGTCCTCAAAAACTGGTCATGAATGTTAGAAACCTTATTCTCAGAGTATCCTCAGCAAAGTACTTCGTACTTTCAACAAAATGCTAACAGTCGCATTAAAATATCATACAATATATATCCTCGTCAGACTATAATATTTACGTATTCAATATATTCAAACAATGATAATTAAACTTTAACTTCAGCAAATCCACAAGGAAAAAGTAAAAAAGTTAATAGAAGCCCAATGTAGATAATTATTTTAAAATTCAAATTCTGAAAACCCGAGGGCTGATGTATGGCTAAATTCAAACCGAAGTAAAAATGAAGTACACAATTTGCATATTTTGCCCATGCTTCAATACCGTTCCATCACCTCGTTTACAACGTAAATATGATGAAGCAAAGCCAATTGTGTTCGCTGAACTTTAATAGTACTTCTATGAATATTTACTACTAAAGAGGCTTGCCGCTTGTCCTTTAGAACCGTGCAATAATTTTTCAGAATTTCTTTACTATATACTTCTGTTTGAAGGAAATATGCGACGAACGTGAATAAAACCATTATATCAAAAAAGTAGTCAGAACGTACTGATAAATACATAAAAATAAAGTATTAAAAGATTGGTACTTCACATGCGCATTCGGATCATTTTAATATAAGGCTAATGGTCACGTTCGCGTTCGGAAAAGAGCATTCTTCCTTATTTAAACCTATCTTGCTGCAATTCAAAGAATTTAATCTCTGATTTTTATGCATACGCATTTCAACACAGATGCTATGAATCGTAATTCAGCATGACGATATTTTTTTCATTAACTGAATGCCAATGATGGGATTTGGCTTTATACAGTACCTCGAGAAAATGCTCCTCTTGATCCAAATCGGGAGTACAGAACATCCCACCCACGGGATCCAATGAATTAATGAATGAACTAAAGAACGAACGAATGAATGAATGAATGAATGAATGAAATGCTTTTGAGTGAAGAACTCATAGAGATGAATGAAATAATATTTGTGCGTGTAGAACCTCAACATCGAAGTACAACTTTCAGGTCTCCATATCTACGCAAAATTGTACAGGATGCTTCTTGCTTTTACATCAGTTATTCTCAGCATTTTTTCCTACATCCGTAAAATATCGGACATTCATAGAGTGCTACTCCACTGTTGTTATTTAACTTTAAACCAATTTGACAAATCCGACACGTAGTCACTAAGATCTCAAAACTTTTCTCTCATTTTCCACCTTCGAGTCTCGCTGTGTTGCTAGGAGTTTCGGAAACTTCCATGTTATTAACTTCAACACAAGGCGAATTCTCGCTCACAGTCTTGCATTAACATGAACGTGCAGGAATGAATGTTTCGAAATTTTGTTTCTACTGCGGTCTGGATTCTCCGTCACGTGCAACGTGACTGGTTTGTGGCGGCATGTAATTGGCTCGCTCTGTACCTCCCGACCTTCCCGACCCTTCATCCGGATATATTTATAGCTGTGCGGACTCGTTCGGCAAGTTTGAAATAATTTGAATGTTCTCGGTAGAAATGAAGTTTTTTTTGTTCCTATGTTTCCGTTTTTTCTTCCAAAAGCAATTGTAGGTAATCTCATTCTTTTTTTTCACCTGACATATACGCCTGGAGAGAAAGGCACATTCTAAATTTACAATTGCGGTGAAATGTGCTGGAATCCGAGTAAAATATTTTATTTTAGTGCTACTGAAATTACCAAGGTGCGTCTCAAAACACATTAGCACTAACCTCCATATCCGAAAGTACTAGATACGATAACATGATTTGTTCTTTGAATTGAACTGAATTGGTGCATTATTTTACGTGGCAAGACTCGGGCCAACAAGCCCACTCTTCCGTCTGACCCCGCAAATTTCGCTACGCTTCTTTCACCTACTAGCGGAGAAAGGAGGTATTCCTAGAGCGATGAAACAAGTGATTTTGAATTTAGCTCAGAGGCGTCATTTAGGCTTGAGGATATTTTACATGCAAGTAAATCTTCCAACATGGGACAGCCGGCTTTACTTCCCCTCCGAAGGAAGGCGTACGACGGATTTTTTCGCCCTTAAAATCCACGACTTCGATGGCGTTTGAATCCGCAAACTTGGTTATAACAATCCAATACGCTAACCGCTCCATCATCTCCGCTATGTTCTTCGGTGCTTCGTAACATTTTTCGAAAATATACGTTGAGTGAATGAAATTTCTTCGAGTGAAACATTTGTTTGTGTTTCACCGTATTTGACATATAACACAAGGATATCAGCAAAAGTTCCATTATCTCACGAGGTATACACATACAATGTGTTCAATTACCAATGAACATAGTGCAAGGAAAGGATGTTGATAATGACGACGAACCTCGAATGTAGGTGGAAAGGCAGGCTTTCCCTTCTTTTCTGGTAGGACACAATGGTAGTTGCCTTCCGCAGTGTGAGTAATGAGACGAATAATTATGGAGAGAATAATGGATCACACGCGATACGTGATGGCATTCGAACCTCCTACTCTAGACAACCGCATCGCGAAAACTTACGCCTTGTACAGCACTCTAACCCGTAGTTCTCCGTGTACTAGGGCGATGCTCTAAGCGACCGAGGCAGGCAGAGGAACAGTAGTAAATTTGTAGGAGCGCAAGTGAAGATGGCGTCGGCCCCTAAGGGCCCTGCACTTCCACTGCACGCCGGAGCGCAAACAAAGCTGGCGTCGCCCCCGGCGGTCGACTGCACTTGCGCTAGAGAAGTCTTGTAGCCGCGCCGGGCAGTGGCAGTCGCGTGGCGAGGCGCTGCAACCTCCGAAGTGCTCTCGTTGAGATTTCCCCGAAGGTCTCGGTCTGGTCACTCGCGCGGTCTACCCGCGGCATTCGCCCCGCGCCGTTTTGTTCCTCGCTAGCCCGTGTCCCTCTCCCCCATCCCGTCTCGCTCCTTCCCCGCCACGTATCGCTCCTCTCCACTCACGCTTAATCCTTCCCGCCCACTCCCACGTCTCCCCGCCCACTCCCACGTCTCCCCGCCCACTCCCACGTCTCCCCGCCCACTCCCACGTCTCCCCGCCCACTCCCACGTCTCCCCGCCCACTCCCACGTCTCCCCGCCCACTCCCACGTCTCCCCGCCCACTCCCACGTCTCCCCGCCCACTCCCACGTCTCCCCGCCCACTCCCACGTCTCCCCGCCCACTCCCACGTCTCCCCGCCCACTCCCACGTCTCCCCGCCCACTCCCACGTCTCCCCGCCCACTCTCACGTCTTCCCGCCCACTCCCACGTCTCCCCGCCCACTCCCACTTCTTCCTTGTTCTGCCGCGCTCCTCCCCGCCCCGTCTCGCTCCTCCGCGCCCCGTCCCGTTCCTTCCCGCCCGCCCATTTCTCCTTGATCCTCCCCACTGCTCGCCTCCCTACGCCCGCCCCGCATCCCCCACCCATCCTCACTCCTCTCCGTGTCTCCCCGCACCTCCCTTCCCCGCCCCGCCGTGGCTACAACTACGACTGTGATGCGGATTGAACAAGTGGCCTGCACTTAGCGGCAATCAGCGGCGGTCGCTCGGCAATGGACGCCGGGTGGCGGGCGGCACGCCCAGCGCTGCACCGGGCGGATCAGAGGCCAGCGCCGCTCCAAGAGAACGATTCCCGAACGCTCGCAGAACCACGGAAGAACGCGGTTTAAAACGATGAGCAAAGGCGAATGGAGATAAGAAGAGGGGAGAAGAATATAGGGAAGTATGCAGAGAAAACTCGTCGGAAGGGAAGGGGTAATAACATATGAAGAACAAAAAACTGAATGGAAAAATCACAACCGATTAAGCTGAAGCAGAACACTGAAGTAACAAAATATGTTCGGTCAGGGTACGGCAACATAGGCAGAGATACTGGTGCTTCAAGGGGAGACGGATGAGAAAGAAAAATAAAATAGACGATAGAGACAAATAAAAAAAGGATGGTGGAATATGTGAAGTCATTGCAAGAGAAAAAAAATCCCAAAGATCTGCAGAACAGAAAAGTTAAGATAACTTGTAAAGCCAAAAACCATCAATTGTGAATATTTATAATACATTAGGCCCATAGATTATAAATAAATTTGTATATATATCCCCTAGGAGCTACATAATTAAGAGTGATTGACATAATCTCTCCATTTGTAAGGAATATACATTATTTCGTTTCATAATTATATTTTTCCACCATTTTCTTGGAAGTGTATGAAATGACTGGCTGAATTGTTTGAATAAAAGAAGCCATAATATTCGTAATTATGAGGCTGGAGATGCTGAATGTTTCAGAAAGATATTTAGATTACAAGGAAACGAAAGCAGAAATTGCGTGATTTAATTTTAAATGAATATACGCTTCATTCATGTGTCGTGTGTTTTCGCAGTATTTATATTATCTTCAAGCAGATTACTTTTATCAAGATTTCGACAAGTGTTGCAGTCCTTCGAATTACGTCGCACAAACATTATTAAAACGATTCAAAATACAATTCCAGTTTGCGTAAACACTCCGCTCAGAATTTGTAAAGATGTCTCCTTGAAGCCATTGAAGCAAACAAAGTAGAGTTCCCGGATGGAGCAAATTTTGCCAACGTAGCGAACTGGCAATAATTCTTGAAAACTTAAAGGGAAACAACACTTCTCGAAAGAACTTTTACCAGTGACTTCGTTATGCATTACGACTACAAGACGTTCTTAATCTTATTTGCTTGCGCCAGTAAGTTTAAAAACAACACATCAATGACCAAGCATACTCCAATTGAAGCAAATACGTATGTAAACGTACATGACGCGAGTTCGATAGACACAATAAACGGCAAAACATTCATTTGAAACAATGTACATCGCGATTCAAAATTCATAAGCCTGTCAACCGTACTTCCAACATCGACACACAGCCTAAGCCAAACACGTCGAGAGATTTGTAATAAAATCAATTATCCACATATACATTAAATCCAATCATAAACCAACGCTCGCAACGGGATAAAGTAGGCTCAAAGCTATACGCACTGAAATGCCGCGTACTTGAAAGAGCAATTTGTAGAAGTGCGCCCGTGTCATTAGCACGCGGATACGCACGCTTCGCATGCGCGAGTGCGGCCGTGCCCGCGAAGCACGTGCGTGCGCGCGGATCGTTACCTCCGCCCCCGCCGCCCCCGAAGGGATTTCCTGGCACGAGCAGCGCGTGCGGGGGCGGCCGCGCCGCGCTGCAGCCCGGCGGACACTGCCGCTGCACACCGGGTCTACGGCCTTCCACCTGTCATTGCCAGATGTCCACTCTTTGATCGAACAGTTCCCTTTTTTACCATTATGTTAAATATTTTTTTCTATTAAAAAGGTCTATGATAAAATGGTATGTAACCTAAAGCTATACAGTCTATGAGGATAATAAACTTCGTAAGAAAATATGTAATTTATACATATCTGAAGCTGGTCTAAGGCCTTTTACCTGTCATTGCCAGATGTCTGCTTTTGAGTTCATTTTTATCATTATGTTAACTTCTTTTTTCATAAAATAGTGGACTTTTTTTTATTCAAAATCTTTATGATGAAATGGTACGTAATCTAAAGCTATATAGTCTAAGAGAATAATGATAAGCAAGGAAATATATAATTTAATTGTATCTGAAGAGGGCCTATGGACTTCTACCTGTCATTGCCAGATGTCCGCTATTTGAGCTTCTTTTTTATCATTATGTTAACGTTTTTCATAAAATAGTGGACTTTTTTTTCTATTCAAAAGCTTTATGATAAAATGGTATGTAACCTAAAGCTATACAGTCTATGACGATAAACTTGTAAGAAAATAAGTAATTTAATTGTAACTTTTTAAAATTGTTTTTACTACCCTCCGCCCTGGCTCGTCTGCTATTGTTTGGAAGAGAACCTAGCAACCCTACTTCCACGACAGCGGTCCGGTGGATTACGATGAACTCTACTGATTACACAGGCACAAAAAAAATAGTTGTCAGAGCCAAAGACTTGCCACGTGTTTCTTTATTTATGTCGTCGCGGCGGATCTGAAGTGGGCCTATGGCCTTCCACCTGTCATTGCCAGATGTCCACTCTTTGATCGGACAGTTCCCTTTTTTACCCTTATGTTAATTTTTTTTCTATTCAAAAGCTTTGTGATAAAATGGTATGTAACATAAAGCCTTACAGTCTCTGAGGATAATAAACTTTTAAGAAAATATGTAATTTATTTGTATCTGAAGAGGCCTATGGCCTTCCACCTGTCATTGCCAATGTCCGCTATTTGAGCTCCTTTTTTACCATTGTGTTAACTATTTTTTTTATAAAATAGTGGACATTTTTTTTCTATTCAAAAACTTTGATGAAATGGTACGTAATATATAGCTATATAGTCTAAGAGAATAATGATAAGAATTTTGCAAGAAAATATATAATTTAATTGTATCTGAAGCGGGCCTATGGCCTTCCACCTGTCATTGCCAGATGTATGCTATTTAAGCTCCTTTTATACCATTATGTTAACTATTTTTTTTCATAAAATAGTGGACATTTTTTTCTATTCAAAAGCTTTATGATGAAATGGTACGTAATCTAAAGCTATATAGTATAAGCGATTAACGATAAAAATTGTGTAAGAAAATATATAATTTAATTGTAAATTTTAAAAATTGTTTTTACTATCCTTCCCTAATAGTTGTCGGACCCCAAGACTTGCCACATGTTTTTTTATGTAAGTCGTCGCGCTGAATCTGAAGCCAGAAATGCGCCACCAAGCCCCAGTTTTTCTTTTCGCGAAAAGCCACAGTGATTTTTTCATCTGCGGTTATTGTCAGAATCAAAGACAGGAATCATATTCCTCTACGTATGTCGACAACGGTGAATCCTAATCAGAAGCCAGAATTACGCCACTCCCCTGCCGTTTTTTTTCACTCTCCAGTGATTTGGGGCGCAAGATCATTTGTCCTGTACGTGTAGTGCATGTTTTTGTCGCGGGAGGTGACAGTGAACTTCCCCTTTTCGATGGCGATATCCGCCGTCGATCTACACGTCAGTTACTTCTAGGCTGTCCGGGTGACGCCGCGTCGTTGGCAGATAGGCCGACGTTTCGCCCGTCATGTCGCAGGCTTCTTCAGGGGAGTGACACAGTAAACGACGCGGCGTCACCCGGACAGCCTAGAAGTAATGGACTCGAGCCGCGGAAGCCTACGTGTACATCTACACGTCAGTTACCGGGGGTTTTCCCAACCAAGCACCACCCACCAGCGGGTCACCGCCCCAGGCGGGATACGCTCTAAGCTCTCGACCGGTCTCCGGGCATGTGTGGTAGAGTAGTGTAGTGTATGTAAGTGTGTGTTTAAGTGTGGGAGGTAGAAAAAGAAACGGGAATAAAAGATTGCGCACGGTCCATGGTCAGTTTGTTAGGACACTGCTTGTTGATCAAAGAAACCACGTAGAACTACAGCTCCAAGTCAAACCACAACGAATGCCACTAATCCAATTATACCGTTTCACATAAGATGCACTTATTAAATAACAGGAAAAGGGTAACAGGAAGTATATGTAGTTCCGCGACGTACAAAACAATAAATAATAATGTAACCACAATGTAAACACAACATACTGAACTTTAAACATAATCACTCAAGAAAAAGGAAAGTGAACCAGTTCTTTTGTTGTTATATCCAGCTCCATAAATATTTTATTCGCTTCGCGAAACATTCTTAAAACATCCCCCTTGCTGTACTTCACAACCCGTCACCACGTCCTGCACCCCTCGCTCGTCTGTTCTTCCCCCGCCCTCGACCATCTTCTCCGCCCCCATTAGCGCCGTTGTCCCCGCGAAAAAATAATACCCAACACATACATACCTCTGTGAACAAATATTTAGTTATAGTCGGTACCAACGAGATTACGACTGCTTTCTACTTCAAAACGAATCCTTTGGCCGCCACATGTGCAGAGAGGGGAGTTAATCTGGACGCCGCTTTCCCGGCCGATGCAGAGGGGCGCGGGTCGACCCCCACCGCCACCGCCGCCACGTACACTGACCGACACATGTTCGATCCCCGGTTTTGGTGAGGGGAGCAAAGTTCGTTTGTGCATTGGAGGGTCGCGTCCCTCGTCGTTGTGGCCATTTGGAGAAGATTACGTCAGAGTGCGTCACCCCCCCCCTCGCTGTCACCGCCACCGCCACCGGCGCCGCCGCCGCCGCCACCGCCGCCTCCTCCTCCTCCACAGCCCACGGCGGCATCACAATCGCCGATCCAATAACGCCACTACAATCGAGCCAATTTCGGAAATAGTGCTTTTATTGTAATTAATTTTCTTAGCCGGTTCGGGGCGCCCCGGCATCGGGGAAGCGATTGTAATTAGCCGTCAAAGGAAAATGGAGTTGGGTGCGTCGCTGACGCAGGCGGAGGCGGAGGAGGAATTAGACCCGCGTAATCCGTCAATTCGCGACGCGTCGCATCGAATTTCAGAGGAATTTGTCATTGTTGGGCGGCGGACAGTCGGCACCATTGCACGCTCTGACTGTGATGAGTCACTGCTTTGTGACTCGGGTTGCGCGTGCAAGTTTCGTGTCAGAAGCACCGTTACGACTCTAAATGTAAATTTTAGTTCAAGAAAATTATAGTGTAATAAATGAAGCGAAGATGTGTGGAACAGTGATGTTACGTATATTCTTTCGAACAGTTTAGTTATTAGTTGTTGGGGAGACAAACATTACCGATTTGATTTTCGCTTGAATTATAAAGATTTGGTGTTTGATGCTCCGAATCAAAATATTAATTATATGTTTATTTTGATGATTGAAAACTCTAGTTATTGTGTTGCGCAGTGCTGCCAACGATGAAATTCTATTTAACAGGTACTATAGAAATAACACTCTGATGAGAATCTTTTGAGTACGTTCGAAAGATTTGTTGTTTGTAATATTGAAGAGTTGTAGCAAACATTTACATTTGGTGGATTTACATTTGGTGGATAGAAGTGCAAAAATATTACCGTCTTTTTCCCAAAAATATTGATCTTTTATTTTGTAAATATATCTACATACTTAACAAGAAAATTAGAACCAATTTTTTTCTACAAATACAGTTTTGAATTCATTCTCGCCTGAAAATCATTGCTAAATAATGTCGAAATTCTTCCATTATATACCTTAAACTTTTACACTTTATTTATTAAAGGTGTATTAGAATTTGTAATTCTGATAACATCTTTTTCATCCTTGAAACATTTTTACGATCTTCAAATTATTAGTTTCACTCAACGTAGCTTATTAAATATTTCATTTCGGAATCGAAAATCTAGAGTCCTAAGATTTGTACGAATTATCCTTCATATATTACTATACATTATTCATTACCTTAAATAAAATATTATATTTTGGTATAATTGTATTTATATCCGGAATAAAACGATTCTTTCATCTATTCACACGCCAAAACTGCTCATGCTTTACTCAAATTAATTCATATATTTGTTTGCTGGGTATCTAATGCATAATAAATAGTAGAAAGGGGTTAGGGGTACATGATTTTATCATCCATACAAAAATCTGACAGTGCCATCATAAAGCGCACTTTATTAAAGCACAAGCCCTTAGGACCACATTGCGGCCACCTTCAGCGCAAAAATAAAAAGCCAAATATAAAACGAACCTGTTCCATATTCTCGGCATTTACGCCAAAACGTTTTTATCTTTCGGTATTTCTTCTTTTACCTGGGAAATAATAAGTAGTACGTACGCACGTGTCTTTATAAGATATTCAGTTATTTGTGTAATTTTACCCTTGTCACTACATTACAAGCAGCGTTTCAAAAAACGCCGTCTATTCCTTCCTTCCATATCTCGCCGCGGTAGGTAGAACAACGATGACTGCAGAAGCGACCAGATTATAATATTAAGTATCATGGGTGATAATTCAAACAGCAGCTCGCGATAAGGTAGTTAGGCTCTTAGCATAACAAAATAAAAAAATTAAAAACCCTCACTTGGCTCGCACATTTCTAAGTCAACGCGAGGCTTCGGCAATTAGCATAAAACATCCTTGACTTCAGCGAAAGCAAAATTTGCAACGTATTTTACTACAGATAAAGCTTATCTTGACTCACTCTTCTCACGAAACTACTGGTCAAGTATTTCTACTTAATTAAATACGCGAATTTCTCGCCCGTCCATTTATTCATATGCTTCAACTGAAAGTAAAAAATACACGCGAGCTGGACGCCGCGGATAGACAGCAACGCTCCGCGCCCAGGGCCCATGATTAGGAGGAATCTGCGAACGCAGCAGCGGCCGCGCAGCGACGCAGTCACAGTGTCAGCTCTTCAAGGTACTGCACCGCACCCATAACCCCACCGCCCCCACGCCACGCCTCCCTGCCCCACATCCGCACCCCACCACCTCCACGCCCCGCCCGCAATATTCCCATACCCGGCCGATCCCCAAACTCCACACCGCCCCCGCGCCACGCCATGCCACACCGCCCCCGCGCCACGCCATCCCACACCGTCCCCGCGCCACGCCATCCCACACCGCCCCTACGCCACGCCACGCCACACCGCCCCCGCGCCACGCCATACCGCCCCACGCTACGCCACGCCACACCGCCCCACGCCACGCCACGCCACACCGCCCCACACCACGCCACACCGCCCCACGCCACGCCACACCGCCCCACGCCACGCCACGCCACACCGCCCCACGCCACGCCACACCGCCCCCACGCCACACCGCCTACATGCCACACCGCCCCCATGCCATTCCATGCCACTCCTCCACGCCACGCCACGCCATCCCACACCGCCCCAACACCATGCTACGCCGCCCCCGCGCCACGCCACGTCACACCGCCCCTACACCATGCCACTTCACACCGCCCCTGCGACCTTTCCCCGCACCCCATGCCGCCATGCCGAGTGGCCCTGCCCCACCCGACGCCTCATCTCGCGGCCACGCCCCACACCTACCTCACCACTCATGAATAAGCCTGCCCTTCGCAGCCCCCTCCCACAAACGCCGGCGATAATGCACATCACCTGCAGCTCTGCCGACGGCCTTCGGGCTCCAGATCTGTGACGAAAGGCCTCGCGTGCATTACGGTCGGCGGCAGGATGCATCTTCTGGCGACCGCGAAACTCCAATTTACGATTAGTTCGGAAAACATCGCCTTTTGATGGCCGCCTTCCGGCAATTCGTAGTTATTAAGCACTACTAATGACGTAAACGTCTTTGTAGCAAATGAAGGTTTAATGGCACAACAGGGACATATACTATAATTTTTCCCCTGAAATTATTACAAGGCGAGGAAGACAATTATTTTACTATATTTTGAAAACAGAATACGAACAAAATGGAAATATATACTATATAAATTACATAGTACATAACACGTTAGTCAAGAAATCAAGCGCGTATTTAAATCACATTACGCAAAAATGACCTAATAGCACGAATATTATCAAAAGAGCAAAATAATTTCAATGAACAGCATTGTACTATTTTTACAGTAGGTAATATACACAAATATTTGAAATAATTGCTAATATTAGTATATTACCTGTGTAATTTTATAATTTCATAAAACGTGCAATTGCAGTTTGGAACATAAGGAAACAAACGTACCAACTAAAGTTGATTATTCATTCTAAAAATGTTTAAAAGTAATGACAAGTAAATAAAATGAAATGTCAAAAATTTAGTTCGAAGGAGATGTTCATAATTGATAACAATGGCACCATAACAAAGACACAATTCAAGTCAAAAAAATCTGTCAATCCTGAAGAAAAGGACGAATTGCTTAAGTAGAGCAATCAATCAATGGAAATATCAATGATTCTTGATACTTATATTATGGAATACTGTTTTTCCTAAAAAAATGTAAAGCTTCGTTAAGATGTAAAGTCCTTTCACAACCCACACTATTTCCGTTTTTGTATTGACAAAGGGGAAAATATCAAAAAACAAAAACCTGAATTGCAATCACCAATTAAGTTCATGTAGAACTCCGTGGATTGTCATTATGACTGTCACAGTCTCACTCAAAATCCCACCTAATTTCCTCCACGAAAAAAACTACCAAAGTGGAAAAAAATGAAGTCGAAATACAGACAATGTACGGAGGATTACAGCCGAGGGAAGATTAACTGAAGACAGAAAGGACATTACCTACAGAGAATCAATGCCATATCTTGTCCAAGTCGTGTGTACTTCCATTTCAAAGCGAGTAATTTATCTCTTGACAAAGGTGTATTGAGGATCCGCGTGACACGAACACGGGATAGTGAGTCACGAAGTCCGGCACCGCAAGAAGAGCGTTCCCGAGCGCACACACAGCTTGGACCGCCCCCCTCCTCCTCCCCGCCCCACGGCCCGAATTAATGCCTCTGGCCATTGCCCCATTAGTGGGAGTTATTGCACCGGGGTAAATGACACTCTCGCGCCACCGACCCGTTCCGCGCCTCTCAGCCCCGTTCCGACATTTCCCAGCCCCGCTCCGTTCCGCCCCTGCGGCCTCTGGCCCAGGTTAGCAAAGCCCCGATTCCCTCTACCTCTCCTCCCCGCCCCGCCTATTTGCCATACTTCCATTCTACCACTCTGTACCACGGCCTCTCCTTGCCACGGCCCGTTTTCAACATGCCGAACGCCTGCCATGCCACTCCTCGCCCCCGCCACACCACGACAAGTCCCCGCCCCGCAACGTCCCCGCCACGCAACGTCCCCGCCACGCAACGTCCCCGCCACGCCACAGGTCCCGGCCACGCCACAGGTCCCCGCCACGCCACAGGTCCCCGCCACGCCACAGGTCCCCGCCACGCCACAGGTCCCCGCCCCGCCACAGGTCCCCGCCCCGCCACAGGTCCCCGCCACGCCACAGGTCCCCGCCACGCCACAGGTCCCCGCCACGCCACAGGTCCCCGCCACGCCACAGGTCCCCGCCACGCCACAGGTCCCCGCCACGCCACAGGTCCCCGCCACGCCACAGGTCCCCGCCACGCCACAGGTCCCCGCCACGCCACAGGTCCCCGCCACGCCACAGGTCCCCGCCACGCCACAGGTCCCCGCCACGCCACAGGTCCCCGCCACGCCACAGGTCCCCGCCACGCCACAGGTCCCCGCCACGCCACAGGTCCCCGCCACGCCACAGGTCCCCGCCACGCCACAGGTCCCCCCACTTACGTTGTTTCGCCCTCCCCACTTCGTCTCCCCGCTTCACACCGCCCATCCCTGTGTCGCGCTTTCCTCTTTTCGTGCGCGTCTACCTGGCCCGCACCCTTTGCCTCACCCCCGTCCTACCCCGCTCCTTCCCACCCTACCCTTCTTCATCCTGTCTCCCGCCAGGCCGCTCCATTTCAGTTCATTTCTCCACACATCATCTCCCCGTCCCCCCCTGTCCCATTCCACTCCACGCCTCCACACATCTCCTCCCCTTTCCCCTCCTCTCCGCCACGTCCCACTCCACACCTTCCCGTCCCACTCCGCCCCACCACGTCCCAATTCACACCACATCTTCCCGACCCTCTCCGCTCCGCCACGTCGCAGTTCACATCTCAACATCTTCCCGTCTCTTTCCGCTCCGTCCCATTCCAGTCTACGCCTCCACACATTTCCTCCTCTTTCCTCTCCGCCCCGCCACGTCCCACTCCACGCCTCCGCACGATCCGCTCCGTGTCGCGCTCCGGGCGCGCCGGAGACAAGAACCCAGGTGTCCCGGCAAAAAACGGACGTTGATGCATGACCTGTGGTTTCCAGATCCGCCGGCCCCCGACTGGCCGGTCGCCGTAATGGCCGTTAATGAAATTAACATTCCGCGGCCTCTGCACCCCAGGCCCGCCGCCACCTCCCCCCCCCCCACCTCCGCCCCGCCAACGCTCGCCAGCGCACTGCACTGCGGGGCGTTCAGAAGCGGCGAAACCAACAGAAAGAAAGAACAGGTTTACTCGTTAGACAATTAAATTGCAATACGTGCAACAACAATGATGTTTGAAGTAAATTCAATATAATATAACAGAAATATATCTACGAGTACTTTATCTTAAGTCAACAGAACAGTCTACTTTCGCGGAAACCTTCAGTGCGTGTAAGGTTTTCGCTAAAGATGACTAATTATATCAGAATACTCAAATGTCTCCTACAATGGAATCGATTCAAGGTTAACTTCTCAAATCGTTCCTATTTCTTCTTCTTTCGAATTCTTGAATACATGTCGGCTTAACCCTAAATAGGGCAAATAACACGATTATAATAAAGCTAGTTCTAGAATTCTAAAGTTGGCTGTCAGTTGCTCCCTTATACTGCAATGCATTGCTCTTTAAATTCATCACTAATACTTCAAATTACGTTGAAAAATCAGAGGTAATGTTTCAGTACTTGGATTCAAAGAAATGTAGGTTTAGCCGAGCTTTTAATTGATGATACTCATTCGTGAGACAAAGAAGTCGATAAGGGAAAATCAGATCTGTATTGCAAGTAAAAGAAGGGGAAAAGATAAGAGCACTAACACATTTCAAAACAATGGGAATTCGAAAAAAAGTTTTAAAAAAATGTATAATGCTAAAAAAGCAGTGTCCGAAATACATTCGATTGAAATCGATATTATCCACGAGTTTAGAAATCTCTGTGTAAAAGTAACGAAATATTTGAGAAAAATTATGTTCCCAAATTTCGTTTCAGTTCACAACATCGCTGCAACCTATCATTCTGCCGCAGCAGGCACCATTGAAATAAAACACATTTGAAAGACTACTTTTTCTAATAATTCTTTCTTTCTTTACTAGTTTTCTACAATTCGTGTCCTACAAATTATTTGGCTTCATTCCTAAATTGTGATTCTCAGTACCCATTATTTCGCCAATATCTGGATAGACAGGGATTTGTGAAAAATGATGACAAAGTGGTGATGGAATGAGAGTAGCGTGGAGATAAGATCAAGAAACCCTGTCCAGACGCTGCCGCATGGTCTTCTACAAATTGCACATTGATCGGCTTGGATTTGAATTCCGATACCCAGAGGTGGAAGATGAACAGCCTGATCGCTACACCCCAACTACTTCAATTTGCCATGACCTGTCCTTCTACAAAGTTGGTCGCACCTCTCATTTTGGAGCTTCCAGTTCGCAGAATCGGAGCATAGTGTCACGTATTCCACGCCACCGCAGCCGCAGCCGCTGCCGCTGCCGCGCCGCCTTATCCACATGGTCTCACGACACCTCCGCGTTCCGCTACCGCCCGTTGCCCTGCGCCACCGCCCACCATCACCAGTAGCCTCCCGCCCCTGCAGTCATTCGCAGTCACCCGCCGTCGCCTGCTCGCAGCCACCCGGCACCTTCCGTCCAGCACCCCGCCCCCGTTTGCCGTTGCCCGCCCACACACTCCGCCGCCCCCGCCTGTGCAGTATCCCGGTGACGCCTGCTCGCCACTGCCCGCCGCCGTCGCTGCCCGTTGCCCGGCGCACCGCCCACTGCCGGCAGCCGTCGCCCGCCCGCGCGTCGCCCGCCCGTCCGTCGCCCGCCCGTCCGTCGCCCGCCCGTCCGTCGCCCGCCCGTCCGTCGCCCGCCCGTCCGTCGCCCGCCCGTCCGTCGCCCGCCCGTCCGTCGCCCGCCCGTCCGTCGCCCGCCCGTCCGTCGCCCGCCCGTCCGTCGCCCGCCCGTCCGTCGCCCGCCCGTCCGTCGCCCGCCCGTCCGTCGCCCGCCCGTCCGTCGCCCGCCCGTCCGTCGCCCGCCCGTCCGTCGCCCGCCCGTCCGTCGCCCGCCCGTCCGTCGCCCGCCCGTCCGTCGCCCGCCCGTCCGTCACCCGCCCGTCCGTCGCCCGCCCGTCCGTCGCCCGCCCGTCCGTCGCCCGCCCGTCCGTCGCCCGCCCGTCCGTCGCCCGCCCGTCCGTCGCCCGCCCGTCCGTCGCCCGCCCGTCCGTCGCCCGCCCGTCCGTCGCCCGCCCGTCCGTCGCCCGCCCGTCCGTCGCCCGCCCGTCCGTCGCCCGCCCGTCCGTCGCCCGCCCGTCCGTCGCCCGCCCGTCCGTCGCCCGCCCGTCCGTCGCCCGCCCGTCCGTCGCCCGCCCGTCCGTCGCCCGCCCGTCGCCCGCCCGTCGCCCGCCCGTCGCCCGCCCGTCGCCCGCCCGTCGCCCGCCCGTCGCCCGCCCGTCGCTGCCCGGCCCCGCGCGGCCCCGCCATCCCACCTCCCAGCGCCGCCACCCTCCGTTGCCCAGCGGCGGCCCACCCACCGCCATCGCGTTGCCCGGCGCCGCCACCTACTTCCGCAGGGCGTTCGCGTGGCGCCGCAACGGCGGGCCGTCGCCCCGGCGCTTAGTCCCCGCACCGCAAACGCGTTCGCGCAGTTGTAAAATGCCTCAGCGAACGCCCGTTCTCCTGTCCCGAACCGCCGCGGGTATGTTGCCCACCCAACGCAAACCCCGGCATTACGCGCACGCGAGAGCGTTAGTCTCTTCTCGCACCTGGTCGCGCTGCGGGTGCGGTTAAACACAATAATCAGCGACAGTCACTCCGCGTTCTATGGAACACAAACACCCGCCCGGAAATGTGCGTTTAAAAAGGATACACGGTAAAAATACATGTTACTATAATTGTTTTTCGTGTTCACTGATTATTTCAACTCAATACATGAAATAATGAAATTCAAAATAATTCGATTTTCCCTACAGAATGCCAAGTGAACCGCTTAATGATTAAGGGAGTAATCAAGTGAATACCTGGTTACAGGTCTTATAATGAGAATCCACGCCCCGATTGAAGAAAAGGAGAAACGAGGAGTTATAATAATTTGTCTTCAATAACATTTCAAAACGAGAAAGCATCCAAAGTTTTATTTAATAATAAAAATTAACTGTTGAGAACGTAAATAATAATCAATTAATAATATCTAACGAAAAATACAAAATAATAATAATAAATATAAAGTAGAAAAATATAACAATTATCCAACTATGATTTTAAAAAAGGATTTCTGCTTGAAATGCTTCTCTGGAGGCCCATTACGACCAAAATTACACATTCTCCAAACGTAAACTCAGCCCATTTCGGGGACCGCGACGCACACCAAAAAAAAAAATTATTATGATGTGCAAACGAAAAAACACATTAATGAAGAAACGGCCGGCTCACGTAAGTGCGCATGTGCCGCGACCACCTAATGGACGCTGAAGCGCTGGAAAACGCCGCGGAAATTAAATTAAACCGCGGGCATTTTCCGCGCCGCGCCACCAAATGGCTTATACATTTCAATTCCGCCCCGGCCGTCGGCAGTTAGTCCGCGCGAGCACGCGCGCGCCCTGAGTTACGCCGCAGTCAGCCGCGACTCCGCCGCCGCCGCCGCCGCCGCCGCCGTCGGTGCGCGCCGCGAACCGTCGCGACTAATTGAGTTATCGTCGCAGACTCCACGTGTGTGTGCGCGCCCGCGCCGCGCGCCGCGCCTCCGGAAGCAACGAACCGCGGACCGCGCCACGCCCACGCCCAGCCACTAACTCCGTCCCGGTGGTATTGCGAGTCTGTCCTCGGCCAAGCCTGCCCTCGCTCTCGCCCCAGTCTACACTCGCCTTCGCACCCGTCCCCGTCTACACTCGCCCTCGCACTTGCCCCCGCCCCCTCACGCATTCGCTCATGCCCCCGCCCCGCCCCCGTCCGCGGCCGCACTTGCACTCGCCCTCTCCCCCGTCCACATTCGCAAATGCGTCAGCCCCCTCACGCACTCACACTCGCCCCCGCCCCCGTCCGCACTCGTACTCGCTTTCGCCTCCGTCGGTACTCGCACTCACCCCTGCCCCGCCCCAGTCCGCGGCCGCTCTTTCACTCGCACACACCCCCGTCCGCGTCTGCACTTGCACTCGCCCTCGCCTTCGCCCTCGCCCTCGCCCTCGCCCTCGCCCTCGTCCGCATTCGCAAATGCCTCCCCCACCTCACGCACTCGCGCTCGCTCCCGCCCGCACTCGCCTCTACCCCTGCCTTCGGCCGCACTTGCACTCGCCTTCACTCCCGTCCGCGTCCACACTTGCACTAGCCCTCACCCCCGTCCGCACTCGCACTTGCCTCCGCCCCCTCACACACCCGCTCCCGCCCCCGTCCGCCCTCGCCTCCACCCCTGCCCTCGTCCGCACTCGCACTTGCCCCCGTCGCCTGTGTGCTCGCTTCAATCCTCTTTCGCTCTCTTTTGCTTGCGTTCGCCTCACACAGCACTATTTTGCACCACCGCCAGCAGTGCTGCCTCATTCGCTGCTACCCTCGCCAACACCGCCGCTAAGACGCTCTCCTTGACATTTCCCTTGCTCCATCCCCCGCTTCCACTGCCACATAGGCATACGCTCGTAGGCAGTCGGTCATAGGTACCCGCGAAATCGGGGCTGGCGGAAAAGGTGGGTGCCGGGGAAGGAGAAACGAGCAGAAACCTGCAGCTTTTGCCCGTTGTGAGGCCCGCGGGTGGTAGCGGCGAGGGTGCTACGGTACAGAACGAAGATGTATGCGTGTATTCCTCTGTGAAGAGAGCTGTGACAGAGTTCACTTCGCATTCGTTTACCAACACTAAATTAAATTGCAATCCGAAGCAACTTCTGAATACTTAATTTCTATTGATTACTATTCATTACTATAGATCTAGTGAATTACCGACGGGACTCGAAAACTTCAACCTCTCAGAGACCTCCATGAGCCATCACAGACAGTTCGGTCTCGGTAGTTTAGAATAGCGGAATTCTTAGAAGCCTGAAGCCGAGATGGCAGGGATTGTAGGTTTTCGGGATTCTGAGACTTTAGGGTTCTGATTTTAGTATTTGGGAATTTACGATTGTAGGATTCTAGGGATTTAGGATTACAGTATTTCATGATTTTAGGACATCAGAATACTACCACTTTTTCTATAATGGCCTGAACTCAAGAATCACATCCATTTCAGAGTACTAAATTTCTGGTATTCTCGTATTTCGCGGTTCAAGATTCAACGACTTGAAATTACCAGGCAGGATACGAGGATTTTCATATTCTACGATTTATTCTTCTAGGATTCCGGGATTCAAATCGCTTCGCGCTTAAGACCAACGGGTTATTGAAGAACATTGCGACTGCACGGACGCACCCACAAGCCAAGACCTTTGAAGCGGCGGCGATGGTGTGACGGTTAGCGTACCGGACTGTTATACCCAAGCTCGCGGGTTCAAACCGATCGAAGCCGTGGATTTTTAGGGCGACAAAATCCTTCGTACGCCTTCCTTCGGAGGGGAAGTAAAGCCGGCTGTCCCATGTTCGTTGATTTACTTGCATGTAAAAGATCCTCAAGCCTAAATGACGCCTCTGAGCTAAATTCAAATCGCCTGTTTCTCGCCCAAGAAATACGTCCTTTCTCTGCTAGTTGATGAAAGGAGCGTAGCGAAATTTGCGTGGTCAGACGGAAGAGCGGGCCTCATGGCCCGAGTCTCGCCACGTAAAACAAGGCAAATTCAATTAAAAAAAAAACCTCTGGCTGGCACCGCCCGCGCGGGCCCAGCTGCCTCCCCTCTCCGGCGGCGCCGCAGCGGCCGGGCGGGACCGCGCGGCGTGGCGCGGCGCCCTCATCAGGACCTGTTGAATGGCGCCGCTCGCTCTTAGTTAATGTTTCCGGTCGTGCTTCTCGTCCCCTTTATTTATGATGGTCCGGTAATGGCCCCGCTACAGAAATTAGCCGCTTTACGTGACCGCACGACTCCGTGACTCGCAGGACGACGGAGGTAGACTCTCCGATGGATCTAATGAGACCCGAGAATCGGTCTTGTAAGTTGATAGTCGCCGTCGCATGGCTCGAACGTATCTGCGGCGAATGGCGTTGCCCTGTCAATTGTTTAGCGCTTCTCGCGGTGGAACAGTTACGCGCGTAAATTGGAGTGGTCGAAAGAGACACTGCAACTACTCTGCACGACGCTTCTAGACTGCTTGCACAGTAGAAACAGATGTGCACGTTATGTATTCTTGACCTTTCCCTCGTTGAACTCTAAGTGTGTCAGTCTTGAATGCAGTTTGGAACGATAACTCCTAATGAATTTGTACCAGCTGCAGTGCTTATATTACGAATATGCTGCGGAATGATTGATCAATAATGCAGCTGCGCAGCAATAAAGCCGGGAAAGTTCGTTCAGTAACATCAAACTTCTCTCATACGTATCATAAATTATAATTTACACACAGTGAAAATAATTATACTCTATTTCTTTGACAGGTATATTGCCATTCTACAATGACAAACTTTTTAAACAGGTAGAATTACACAAAGTGCAACCTGTGAAAATTGCAAAACCAGCTTAACAAAAAAAGGGGGAGGTAATCGAGTTGGAATTGCATTTTCAGTACAAGAGTTTGGAAAATATTAGTTGTATTCTTAAAAAAATTCTATTCTGTTATATGGAAGGCAAACTAAAATAATTCTTGTGTTTTTGTCTAACAATGTCATGCAGGTTCTAAATTAAAGAAATATCCCCCCGAGGGACAAACGCAACATGAATCTCTGTATTCTGCAAGTCAAGTAACGACAGTACTTGATCATCAATTGTATTCAGAGCCGAAGCGTCATTGCACCTTATATAAGAACTCTTCCGTTGTATTCTCTTGCTGTAAAGAATGTATACGCTTCATCTTCCAGCTCTTTTATTTTGCACATGACACATGCAGTTACATGCGCATCAACTACCTTGAACACAAGAAAACGTGTTCAGTGAGCAGGTGGTACCACAGCCACCACACCACATGCAATTACGTAGTATTTCTCTGAGCATTAACTTCAGAAACTTAAACTCAGTGTCTGACAGTTAAGATTGAAAAACAACAACATACAAACATTAAAAAAATTCTTTACAACATTAAGAATATGTCATACCTTTGCAACTCTTGATATACAGTGGAAAGTATTTCCCATTACACGACTAAAGAATAAAAACTTTCATTAATGGCATAAAATAAACATTATAGATAAACATTTACATTTTTTACTATTGTCAATTAGCAATATCTTCCATTCAACCGCAAATTCAACGCAAATTAAAAAAAACTATCGCTAGATTTGGCTAGCGGATAAATTGAGTGTTTCATCGGTTTTTCAAAACCACCGAAGGGTTGTGTATTATCTTCTCTCAGTTCTCATTTTGACAGTCATTTCTTTTTTTTTTCATTCACACCGCAGTCATTCTTGTTCCTTTTTCCACATAGTGTATCAGGCATATGCCAGAATGTCATACGAGAAAAAAATTAATTACTGGAAGAGCGAAGAAAGAAGCGACCGCAGACCGCACCCACCCACGTGCCATTTGATCGCTGCACGCCTCCGGGGCGGCGGGCGTCGTGAATCAACGCGCCACGTGCGAAGCTGGCGGCGCTAGCGGCGCCGAGTGACGAGACGACGACGGCGAGAGGTTGGCCTGCGGCGCCCGCGCTTTTTGTCGCTTGCGGAGGCGACGCCGTCGCTGCGTCCGCCAGCCCCGCCCTCGTCGCCGCCTCCACCGATCCCTGCCGCCGCCCGCCCCTGACGCTGGCACCCACCGCCGCCGTTCAAGGTTGTCACTGGCTCCAACGCCGTTCTCCACCACTACACCTCTGTCCGTCGTCATCCGCCCTAGATGGCGGCCCCTCTACTACAGTTCACCATCAATACTGCCCATCCTAGCCGCCAGCTCATCTGGTGGTGAACATCATTGCTCTGCCCGTCCTATCCATCTGCCACTCTAGTGGTAATCATCATTGCTCTGCCCGTCCTATCCATCAGCCACTCTAGTGGTAATCATCATTGCTCTGCCCGTCCTATCCATCAGCCACTCTAGTGGTAATCATCATTGCTCTGCCCGTCCTAGCCGCCAGCCTCTCTGTGGTAATCATCATTGCTCTGCCCGTCCTATCCATCAGCCACTCTAGTGGTAATCATCATTGCTCTGCCCGTCCTAGCCGCCAGCCTCTCTGGTGGTAATCATCATTGCTCTGCCCGTCCTAGCCGCCAGCCTCTCTGGTGGTAATCATCATTGCTCTGCCCGTCCTAGCCGCCAGCCTCTCTGGTGGTAATCATCATTGCTCTGCCCGTCCTAGCCGCCAGCCTCTCTGGTGGTAATCATCATTGCTCTGCCCGTCCTAGCCGCCAGCCTCTCTGGTGGTAATCATCATTGCTCTGCCCGTCCTAGCCGTCAGCCACTCTAGTGGTGATCATTGCTCTGCGCGTCCTAGCTTGGCGGTGCCGCCACTGCACACTACGTGCTTTGCCAGTCGCCTCATCCTACTCTTTCCACCCAACCTCCTATTCTGTTCCGCCTGTTCCGCAACTCTCGTCAGTTCCACCATCTGCCATCCCTGTCCGCTACCCACTCACCCAGCCTACATCTCATCGCCTCCTCTGTCGCCCCGCCTCCTTTCTCTCATCCTCTCTCACAGTCTCCTTTCCGCAGCTCCGCTATCTAATTCCCACCTCACCCTCGTCTCTACTTTACCCTGCCGACTCCTCCTCCGCCTCTTCGTCCCCTGCTCCTCGTCAAACATCATTCACACCGTTCTAACCTCCATCTCTAGCACCCATCCATCGTCGTGGCCGAACCCGTCCCAGTTCCCGTTCCCGTTCCCACCGAATACCGCTCCCCCTCCCAAGGCGGCCACTGTCATAGCGACCTCGTCTCAATTTGCGGCGCGGCGTTCTTGCCGCCTGCATATCACATAGCAGACGCAGATGCCCCCAGCACGGGCTTTTGACGCGCGTCCCGTCCCGTCTCTCCGAATGAAGTCGGCCCGCGCCCGCCTCTTCGCAACTGTTCTCTTTCTCATTCGGAATAACCATTCCGACGGAGGGCGGAGGCATTCCTCCGCGGACGGATCGATGGTTTTCCATACAATGCCACTCGGGCCTAATAAATCGCTAAAAATATGACCACCGCGCTGATACACGTTTCCAGAGAGCAGTTTCGGAATATGTAACCGAGCGCCACGTTCCTGCACGGAACACGCTGTTCGTGGTTGTAGTTCTCTCCTCTGCGAGCCTTGCCACCCGGTCACCACCTACCTAGTCGTTTTCTCCATATTTTCCTCATAAGTACTCTTTTAATCACCCAACACCATGATAAATGGCTTTCATTTTCTTCTGATCTTTCTCAAGTTTCTTTAGCGGCAGTGTGTTTTTATTTCGTATCCGCTTATCAAGACTTACAAAGCAAATATGATGCCTCCATTTTCCAACCTTGGTAGTCTTGCCATCTGAGCACTCATCTTCGTTTCTACCGCTCTCGCCTTAATCTCAATCTCCTTAAATTCACTTTGGTATTAACTACGCCTTGGCATTTTGTGGTTATGTATAACTCACTCGGTTTTTTTGTCGCGTTCTCGGTTTCATTTCCTTTCAATCACATTGGCTTGCAATTTTACTTTTTTTGCACTTATTTTATCATTGTTGTTTTTTTTGCGTCCAGTTCCCGACAGAATACATATGAAACTTTTTCTCCGTCCAATTAGGTCATACTTATCGCATTTTTTACACAGAGCATTTTCTCACATTTTTTTTTATTTATTCATGAACGTCGTAATAAATATGACCCTAAAATCAAGACTTATACTTCATCCCTTACATTATGCTGTCTTCACCGCAAATGAGATTTTTTCCTCCCTGTCTTTCTCAATCCTTCTTTCCTTGCAACCTCAGTGCTCCCGCACCGCTGTGCTGTTTCGCCCGTCGTCCCATACGCTTTGCCCCGTCTCTCGCCACGCCGCCCACCAGCTAAGCCCCTTCCCCTTCCCCCTTAGTCCCCCTTCCCCGGGGACCACGCATGGGGACCACTCTTAACAGTTTCCCTCCGTCCCACCCTTCCGTCCCACCCTTCCGTCCCACCCTTCCGTCCCAACCTTCCGTCCCAACCTTCCGTCCCACCCTTCCGTCCCACCCTTCCGTCCCACCCTTCCGTCCGCATCATGCTTCTCCCTGCCCCGTTCCGCCATCTCCCCCCCTTCGCGGTGGGCCCTTTTTGCCCTGTGGCCCAGCGCGCCGGCCGCCGGCGCTACATGTCAGGACACGTGTACTAATGCGCGGGGCCCCCCACGACAGACATTAATGAGACAGGCAGATGAAATATCGAACAGCCCCACGAATTGCTGATGAGGACGGCAAATATGGAGAAGAGAAGCTTAACCTGCGTTCGCGGCACCGCACGGCGGTGGCCTGTGGCCGAGGAAGGTGAGAGGGCCCGCAACCAGTTTTGGATCTATTTGGTACGTCACGGAGAGAAAGAGTAGTAAAGGATAAAAGAGTAAACTGGACCTCATTACAATTTAGAATGCGTACATTTTATTTCTAATATCTGATGTTTCATAGTGATATTTTTTTTCAAGAAATATTACTCAAAAAAGTCCCTGAAATCCGGAGTAAAAATTTTCAACATTTAGCAAAGTGAACCAGAGGAATGTACCTTTCCTCTGAGATTTTTAGTTAATTGTTCAAAACTACGAACAATTTGTCGAATATGTTTTTCAATTGTGCTATGAGTGTTCGTGGGATTCAATTAATAAAATTAGTTTTCAAAACCACACAGATCTACATGTAACTACATAATTCTATAACTTAAAAATGCAACACCAAGTGTGTTCGTGTATTTATAAGAGATAGAATTGCATTATCTTCACCAAAATCTTTAGTTTACACAACAAAGCAATTATTGTGTACAACGTATTTGGACCTTTTAAGGGAACAGGTTATCTGACTTATTTTCCTCTAAATACTATAAAATCATAAATAAACACAATCACAGAAAATACAACGCAAGCATTTTTGTATCTAACTTAACCAAATTAGCAGCATTCTCACAAATATTTCTCATCAAAATACAAACTAATGAAATACGGACCTCCCCCCCCCCCGAGTTACACCAACAAACGCAGCATTCACAAACTCCAAAGATCAGAAGCGCCATGACTGACTTGCCAGCTATCAATAAGGTGCAACATGTCCCCCCCAAGTAGCGCATCCTACAAGAATTCCAAAAAGAAACACATACCCGGGTGCTTTCTCCTTGCACGGAAACATCATCAGAGCGAAGGAATAGGTGGAGGAGAAGGCGGAGAGGATAAAGAGTAGAAGGTGGAGAAAATTAAGAGAAGGCGGAGACGATAAGGAGGAGAAGAGGGGGAGAGAAGAATACGAGGACCAAGAGAAAAAGGTGAGTGTGGAGGAGAAGGAGGAATCGGAGGCGGTGAAGAAGGCAGAGGAGGCGGAAAAGAAAAATAGGTGGAGGAGGAGGCCTTCGACGAAGTCGAGAAGGGATGAGCAAGAGAACGAGAGGGAGAAAAGAGGATTATAACGAAGTGGAGAAGGAGAGGAAAAAGAAGGCAAAGGAGGGGCAAAAGGTAAAGGAGGAGGAGGAGGAGGCAGAGGAGGAGGCAGAGGAGGAGGCAGAGGAGGAGGCAGAGGAGGAGGCAGAGGAGGAGGCCAGAGGAGGAGGCAGAGGAGGAGGCAGAGGAGGAGGCAGAGGAGGAGGCAGAGGAGGAGGCAGAGGAGGAGGCAAAGGAGGAGGCAGAGGAGGAGGCAGAGGAGGAGGCAGAGGAGGAGGCAGAGGAGGAGGCAGAGGAGGAGGCAGAGGAGGAGGCAGAGGAGGAGGCAGAGGAGGAGGCAGAGGAGGAGGCAGAGGAGAATGCAGAGGAGGAGGCAGAGGAGGAGGGCAGAGGAGAATGCAGAGGAGAAGGCAGAGGAAGAAAGAAGCAGAAAAGCACATGGCAGAGATAGAAAAGATCGACGTGGGGGCGCGAAAAAAAATAAAAAAAAATCAGCGCGGGCGCTGGGTCTTCATCACGCGGTATATATAGCGCGGGCAAAGGCGCCGACGCGGCCCAGAGTAATTGCGTCGTTGGTAACGGAAACGGGCCGCTCCTCCGCGTCTGCGGCGCTGACAGACAACAAAACGCCCCGACGCCCTCGCGCACGCCCCTCCCGCCCCCGAGCGCGTTCCGCTCCCTCGCACGCCCGCGCACGCTCGCAAGGCGAGATGCGCATCTTTCGTTCAGTTTTCCAGCTTACCAAAGTGCTCACTCTCCTGACCTCTCTGGCTTCTTCGTAAATTGTTTCCCTTCTTGTTGTCCTTTTATTCTGTCCATCTTTTTCTCCTGTATTTATATATTCATTTTCATTTCTTTTTGCTCGTTTCAGACTTTTCCTTTTTCTTGTTCGTTTCCTTCTTTAACTACTCCACTTTTTTCATACTTTTTATACATAGTTGTCTTATTATTTCTCCCATTATATTTTTCCTATTTTTCGCGATTCTTCTTTACTTATATCTTTCTTTTCTTCCATTCTTACATTTTTCTTTCTTTCTCTTCCCTGGGAAAAAGGTAGCAAGTAATGCATATAAAATGTCTAATAATCTACAAAGTCCTAATATCTATAACTCCTACGTCTATAAAGGTAGCACGTAAGGTCTAACCTATGCCTTCCCGGGTGGCGGCGGGTTCTGTTCCCCCGATAATACGAGTACATGTGAAATGTGGTGCCTCTTATTCATACGTTGCTCCTCCATCATTCACGTCAACATCATTATCATTCTCTCCCAGTTCTCTCTTGTAGGCCTAAATTGCCTTGGTAGTCACACATCCTCTACATTTAATTAAATAGCAATAAATAATAATGATACTATATATATATATATATATATATATATATATATACTGCATATGATGCTCTATATACTATATATACTAACAAATAATGAAAACGCAACAAATACATAAATAATAATACAATTTATCTGCCCGAGTGACTCGTCCCCAGCGCGTTCAGTCGCTCTCCCACTGCGCGGGAGGTCCCCGCCCTCAGCCTGCGGTGCCGCACCGCGTGGCTGCTATCTGGCGGCCGGCGCCGCTTCCTGGCGTCGCTTCCGCGTGCGCTTGCGGCGCCGTGCTGCACCTGCTCCTGCTCCTCCTCCTCCGCCGCGCGCAACCGCCCACGCGCGCGTTTCCCGCCGGGCGCCCCACCCTCGCGCAAATTGATCGGCGCACGTCGCTGGTTCGAGCGTTCGTTCCTTCAGGAAGAGCCGTACACTGTTTGCCGACTCAGCAAGACGGTTAGGTTGGCTTTCAAGGGGTGAGGGGAAGAGGTTACGTTGCCGGTGTGTCTGAACTAGGCGTGTGTATGAACGGAGATTGACGTGATGTTTGCGCAACTTTTTTAAAAATTGGAAGTGCCGTCCAATAATACAACTACCTGCCAGGGTATCCAACAATAGGCCAGAATGTTTAAGAGAGAATGATACTTTCTATTGGCTCCTATTCTTTTGTAGTATAGTGTCCCCTAGAAATAACGTTTAATGCACTACGTTTCTCCTAGGACCCAATTGAAAACATCATTGTGTCTTCAACATGTTTGTCTTATAGTTGTATACTCTAGCACACAGTTGTACAATTTAGCGGTGGTGAGATAAAAAAATATGTCTAAAAAAAATTATTTTAGGCACGCCCAGAATGGTTCGTCGAGAAGCAAACAATATTCAGTTGTCCTGTACTTAGGAAAAATAAGTCATTTCTAAGTAATTTATGTTCGCGCATCTAAGAAAAACAGTGTCCTGAAGTTCTGTTGTTTTATAAGCTCACCGTAAAGAAAGAGTTTGGTGCTAGACATATCCCGTAAATTAGAAGCTGACATTATTTATAATGTAAATAGTTATGTGGAGATATTCCCCAAGCACAAAATCTTATTGCTTAAGGTGCCATCAAAAATATATTCTAACAAAAGTTTAAGTTATATACGGTGTATATAAGGTAACTAACAATAAAAGCAAATCATGAAAAAGAATAAATTTAAAGTGAACCATACTTCCTTAACGATCCTTAACATTACTTGAATGATTGAATAATGAAACAAAAATATCAATCGCTATTCTGAAGGTTTATTAAAATATAGATTTTACTTTCCGCACTCTGCTACAACCACGTTTTAAAAATGTTTAATTGACAAATGAGCTTTAAAAATCCATTTGCCTCAACTGTTTAACAACAATTATTTTGACAGCTACAATTTTGCAGAGTCCATGCTATAAGGATTACACATGGGATGTTTAAAAGAAATCTACTCGAGAACGGCCTCTTTAAATTTGACAAACGATCTTGACGTACTGAATGGCACTTTGAGAAGCTTCATCTTGAAATTATCAGCAGCCCGCCACGTAGGCATTCCAGATGTGCGCGCCTGGCATCCGTCTGCCAAACAGACAGAAGCCCCCGGACTTGTCTTCCGCATCCAGACGAAACGCGCACCGCGTCATAAAACGCGATTTTAAGCATCGTAACCGAGGCGAGACTGTTATTGCTCGCCTCATACCTGCGGACTTCACGAAGAGACGAACGTTAAATTACCTCTCCTGCTTTCCACCTTGGGTCTGCCACCGGTCCCCGGTAGCACCGAGGCGTGGAGAAAGGTCTTATTAACATAACATAAACTTCGGTTGTAACCGAAGTTATTAAAACCACTGAATGCTCCATTGTACATGAAAGTACCGTAATTAAAGACGTTTGCATTAAATGTACGCAGGAGTTCGGTGCAAGTTGCCGGACTGTTTCGCTTAATGAATGCGAAACGCATTGAACTTGCCGTCATTCAAATCCGACTTGAATAATAAAATGAAACTAGAGGGGCGAGGACTGCATGTTAATATGCAAGAAACAAACTTGCAGAGGATTATTGCGCTACTTTTTTTGGAACAATGCATACCCTTCGCTGTAAGGACAAATGTTTTCACACCCCTGCTACTTGTGAAGAACACTTAACAAGAGTTGAAGTAAAATCAATGCAAATTTGTTAAAATGCCATTTACCAAAGGTGTAGCAAGGCCGAAGGTAATTTATAGTTGCTGTTATAACGAAACTCTTTAAGACAACTTCTGCATGTTTCAGACTCTCTATATTCTAAAGAATAGAATGAGATGGACCTAAAACAGAATATATAAAACCCTAAACTTTGATTTACGAAAAATAAAGTATTAATGTACGAATTTGCAAAGTGAGAAATGTTTCATATTAATACCAGTATGATTGTGTGTTGGACTGTTATGAAGTGTCAATAAAATAATATTTTAAAAGACAACGTTTCGATTTTGTCCCGTCATGTGAGAAGTCAACACTAAACACGATCTCCTGTGATCTACACGTCACGCAACACACTTCAGGCGATCGCGGCAAGAAATTAATCTAGAAAATCGCCCGAGGACACCCCCCCCCGACCATAATCTCTCCTCCACCAACCGGCACACCGCGCATCCGAGAGCGCTTGAATGATATGTGGAGGATGTGTGTGGAGGAGGGCGGCATTCCACATTCCACCTTCCACCGGTTCCTGTAAGTTGCGTCAGCGCGCACGGGCTCGCCCGTAAGCAGCTCCGTGTCCGAGCAACGAGACAAGAGAAGCGCGCCTGTCCGACGCGACGGGCAAGCGGAGCAAAGCGGAGGCATACGAGACGAGGCGAGGGCGGTGGAGGGGGGTGGGGAGGGGAGGGGAGGGGCGGCGGATCGGACAAACGAGCCTCGGGAGGGACGCGCGCGCGCCCCGGGGCGCGAGGAGGGAGGGGACGAAGGACACGGGAGGGGAGGGGAGGGGAGGGGGTCGAGTGGGCGGGCACGCAACTCGGGCGCAATAGCCCCATCTGCGTGCACGCGCACGCACACGCGCGTGCGTGCGCCGGGGGCGGAGGCGACTGGGAGGACACCCTCCCGAGTGGAGATCAAGAAAAGGTACGGGTAGGAATTTAACCGAGATGATGAAAATTTAACTGAGGGAAAGATGCGAAGAGAAAGTAAGAAAGAGAAGATAAAGGAAGAGATTGAGAAGAAGAGAAGGAAAACGTAAATTAAACAACTGGTACAAAGGTGAAGAATGTGATGAAAAAAACTACATTAGACCAGAATTTGTTGCAAGTAGGAGTAATTACAAGAAAGGGAAGAACTAACACAAGAATATGATGTAAAACTCCAAGTACAAGGATAAATAAGGAAAGAGGGAAGAAAAATCATACGAAGCAATTGGAAAGAAAGAATATAGATAACAAGTGAGCGGATGAAATGTATGCACTGTAAGTAGAGTAGGTAATGAATTCTACCTAAAGCAAAAGTTAACCAATAACGCGAGAACATAATGTAACCATAAAGGAATAAAGAAGAAAAGGGCACAGTTACGAGAGAAGAACTGATATTGGAAGCAATGAAGGCGAGCGAACAGAAGAATATTCTCCACATCCTCCTAGCCCTCATGCAACCCATGCGATGGAGAGGAGGATGGGCCACCGAGATGACAGTGCCAGTAGAGGCCAGGGACTAACACGCGCGTGGGTGGAGTCCGGGGGCGGGGGCGGGGACGGTGGGGACGGCGAGGGCGGCGAGGGCGGCGAGGGCGGCCGGGTCGAAGGCGTCGGCAGCGACAAAGCGGTGTTCCCCAAGGATCGGCCACCCGCCCGCCCAGCGCCCTTGTCGACCGTACGACCGCCCGGCTGCCCTCCACCCTCCTTGCCCTTCCGCCTTCCCTTCCCAGGGCAGCTGTAAGGGCTCCTATCCGGCCTACATGCTCTCCAGCGCTAATGCCCGTCGGGGGCGGCCCTCGTCTCCCCCCTCCTCTCCCCGCCCTCGCGTCCCGTGAAGCTCCAGCTTCCCATCTCAAGTACCAGGGAGGATCTGCGTTCTGGTGCCCGGCCGGCGTTGAAATTAATTTTCGGAGGATTAGGTTAATATGATAAGCAGTACTTCGAGCGTTCATGCAGAGTTTTAGAGTGCCCGAAGACTCCTCCTCAGGTACGGGACTGGTGGTATTATTATTGCAAAGTAGTTTTTTTTATGATTCTGAAATATATCGTTATCAGGCACTATACATCTCAAAACCATTTCACGAAATCATCACTTAAATTACAACACTCGTCTTTCTTGCAAGAGTCTCTTGTAGATAATACGATTATGACTCACATTTTCAACCTGTTCTCGCCGCGTCGTATCGTCATTATAGAGAGTTGAATGCATTCCTGAACACGAAGACTTAAAGCAGTATCAGTATTCGGCGAAAGTTTCTTCCTTTGAGTTAAAAAATGTAAAAAAAAAAAAAAAAGAAAAGCGGACAGGAAGATGACTAATGCAGCGACGCAGAGCAAAAAAATTAATCGCTTTGAAGTTGCTCCTCGACATGAAGCGCACTTTTAAGGCAGAAAGTCTTTGCGGGGTGCGGTCGTACGCCTGGTTCCGAAAGACGTCTTAGAAAGAACGAGGAGGCTGGGCAATCAAGCGGAGAGTCACCGCAAAAAGACTCTAAGAACAGACGGCAGGACACCAGAGGAGCCACAGCAAAGAAGAACAGTAACAGTTGAAAAAATGGAATAACACTAGTTCGATTGAAAATAAAGTTAGAAGTAAAAGAAACAAAGAGAGATAGGAAAAAGTAAAGAGATGAAAAAAGAAGAGCTTCGGAAAACGAGTACTTTGTGTCAAGAAATATTCGGTAGGAAAAATACAATTTTAACAAATATGTCAACGCAACAACCATGAACGTAAATGAAATCAAAACCGAGATAAGCAAAATTGAGAGATTCATTATTATTAACATATTTAAGATCCTATGTATTACTTAAGACTTATTGATCTATAAAAAAACATATAGTAAGTGTTAATAGTAAATGCGAACGCGATGAAAAATAGAACTAAGTTTTGTACGTTCACGGAACTTTCACGGAAGAAGATGGATATGTGAAAGCTGACTAAACAGAAATAAGACATAGGCTTAAAACGGGTAAACTGGGAATAAAATGTATAATGAGAGCAGAAATTGTGCAATGTCACAAAAGTCAATAAAATTAGACGCAATATAAAAGTTAAGTAACTTTCAGATGTATAAAAAAGTCAAACCTAACAACTAATAAGACGAGAAGGGTACATGTCGGCTCAGAAGTAAGTTTCATACATGTAAAAGAAAATATGGAAAAACACTGAGAGGAAAGTAATTATTAGAAGTGGCAAATGAAGAAAACAAATCAAAATCAGATCCAACAAGACCGAGATTGAAATAAACTATCCCCGAAGGAGATGAAAAGAAAACAACAAAAAACAGAAAAATGAGTGCGTAGAGCAATTCGAGAAGAAGCAAACGAATAAAATAAAATTACAACAGAGAAAGGAAGAGGTTAGCTCAAAAGCAACTCGCATGCCGAGGGGGGCGGAGGGGGGGGGAACGAGCTTTCGCGGAGGGAAAAGGAGAAGAGAGCTTGTGGCCACCCGCATGCGGCGTCCTTGCTCCGTACGTCTCATAACTTAATATAAACTGTTGAAAGGGACAAGCTCCCAAGCCCCCAGAGCTCTCCGCCTCTCCGGGCTCCTCCAGCGAATTCCGAGAAGCCGTATACGGACCCAACGTGCATAAAATTATATTGATGGTCGTAGCGAGGATTTAAAACCACCCTCCTTGCTGCTTTTATTTTTAAGAACCTTCCCTCCCTCTCTCCCCCTTGACGTGGTAGAGCCTCAAAGAAACCAGTGGGATTCCTAAACAAACGGGGAGCGATTCTGTCTCGCATTGTGCCCCCGGGGGTGGGGGTGCGGGTGGAGGCTGGTCGGGGGAGGCCACCGCCGCGGCTTTTGCTGATTCCCGCTTGGAGACCGGGATGCAGAGGCCGGTCGGGGGATGAAGGGGAGTAGGAGATGGAAGAGGAAGGGGGAAGGAGGGGGCAGGAGGGGAAAGACACGGGAGATCTTGGCAAGGGGAAGAAGAATCCTCGGAGACGGGTACGAAGGATCAAGACGCGAGAAGTAGAGGTCGCAATTGGTTCCCGCCAGACACAAGACGCTTCGAGTGGAATCCACTCAAATGAAAGCCATAAAAATACGATTGAATCGTCTTGCTTGCCTCTTTGGCAAATGAACTCGTCCCGTCCATAAAACCCGCAAATCAAATATTTGTGAGTCGTCGGTATAACATTTTTCATCATTGGGGAAATGTGGTGTCCGACTCGACAATACGCTCTAGATGAAGATGCTATTTTTATGATTACGCTTTACGAAGAATGAAGAATAATAAGGCTGGGACGCTTGGTTTGCTCTTGAACTAACAGCTGAGCGACTCCACGAGTTGCCAAGTAGGACAGGAAGCTTTGTTAAATGAAGCCAAGTGCGAAAGTACAGCTGTGTTCTAAGAACATAAATTCGCTTAGATACGTGAGATGCACATCACAATGTATGTGTGAAGACATTTCACATTTCAAACGATTCTTAAAGAAGATATTCGATAAAAAAATCTAGTATCAAGAATAATAATAAATTAATGAAAAGTTGAAATATTGTACCCCCGTAATATTTAATGCGCACGAAATTGGTCGCGAAATCTTACGTTTCAGTTTAGAAAATTCAAAAAAATTGTACACAAGCACAAGTGATATGGTTTTGCCATTTTGAAGAGGGAAAGAACAACATACTTTATTTATTGTTCTTTGTGGTGAACTACTATTCTTAGACATGCAAATTAAGCACTTAAAATTTAATTATAACCCTCGATAAGAAGTTTTTTGTTTATGATTTTGATTATATTTTAAAATGTATGCTTACTCTCCACTTCTTTGCTTACTTAACGTTCGGAGGGGAGAGGCGGGGGAACTGAGAGCTCGTTGCGTTCGTGCATTCGCAGGGAAAATAACCCGGAGGAATTTCTATCTCGGAGAACAAAAACGCCTACAATTTGTGTCACGCAAACACCATGTAAACAATTACCTAACACTTTCTTGAGTGGAGTAGGAGCCGATTGCCTTGAGTGACGTCGTGTCAGAACGGTGCGAGGGCCTTCGTAACGAAGCCTGTGGATTCGACGGTTGAGACGGGGGCGAGCAGATGAAAGCGGGAGGATTGGTGACGGCAGAGCGGTGCAGTGCGTGATGGAGCAGTGCAGGACAGAGCGGAGCAGCACGGGCCAAAGTAAGGAATGGGCCGGACAGTAGGATGCGACAGAAGAACGAAACAGAGCACGGCAGGATAGGGCAGGTCATCATGGTACAGAAGAGAAGAGGGCCAGACGGAACAGAACAGAAGAGAAGAGGGCCAGACGGAACAGAACAGAAGAGAAGAGGGCCAGACGGAACAGAACAGAAGAGAAGAGGGCCAGACGGTACAGAACAGAAGAAAAGAGGGCCAGACGGAACAGAACAGAAGAAAAGAGGGCCAGACGGAACAGAACAGAAGAAAAGAGGGCCAGACGGAACAGAACAGAAGAAAAGAGGGCCAGACGGAACAGAACACAAGAAAAGAGAACAGAAGAGTGCATGACTGAACAGAGAAGGACGGGACGGAACAGGAATTACCTGAAAGGGTTGGGCCGGGGCAGTGCATTGCGGTGAGGGGCGGCGGAATGGGGCGTGGCGGGAAGAGATGGAGCGAGGAGGAACGAGGCGAGGTGGTGCCTTATGCTAATCGCCAGCACATGAAGGGCCGCCAGGTGGCCCGGAATTCAAATCAGCCCTTCCTCCCTCGCCCAGTGCCGGGCGGGCCGGCGGACGAAGCGCTCCAGGCCGTGGGCTCCTTCGCCCCGCCCCGCCCCACCCCGCCCCGCCCCGCCCCTCTTCTCCCCGTCCCGCCCCGCTTCCCCCCGTCCCGCCCCCCTTCTCCCCGACCCGCCCCCCTTCTCCCCGACCCGCTCCGCTTCTCCCCGACCCGCTCCGCTTCTCCCCGACCCGCTCCGCTTCTCCCCGACCCGCTCCGCTTCTCCCCGACCCGCTCCGCTTCTCCCCGACCCGACCCGCTTCTCCCCGCCACGCCCCGCCACGTCTCACCACGCCACACCACGCCACGCTCCTCCCCGCCCTGCACCGCCCTGCTCCGCTCCTCCCCGTCCCGCCACGCCCCGCTCCGCTCCTCCGCGTCCCGCCACGCCCCGCTCCGCTCCTCCCTGTCCCGCCACGCCCCGCTCCTCCCCGCCCTGCTCCGCCCCCACCCGCGCTCCCGGCAGCAGCCTCGTTCACTCACCAAGGCCCAAGGGACTCTGTGCAGCCGCACCGCACGCTCAGCTGCTCTGCTTCGTCGCACTCACCTGTGGACAACGGAAGGGCGCTCTTAGAAAGGGCTGCAATGCCTTTGTCAAGGGCACACGCCGGCACACCGCTCACAGCGCCAGCGTTGCCATTGTTAATGAACTCGCGCTTCAAATGACATCTAAATAAGCTCCTTCTATAAACTGAGGATCATCCATACGAGAGCCAAATATGAAGAGGACAAATAAAATTGAAGGAGAATTCTACTAAACTCGTTGGCTTTGGAAGCTTGCTTATATCGCACTTCTTTCTATAAACATTGGTGTGTATTTTATTTCAATATAGGACCTTCAATGAAATGCAAATTGACCTACAGTCCTCAAGAGAGAATTTCATAAAAACGACGAATAATTTATGTAATTTAAAAATTATTAGCTAATAAAGTTCTAAAAGACTGTAGAAAAAAATTGCGCATCTAAAAATTTTATATTCTATTTTATCAAAGAGCATGATATTCGCAAACATATGGTTATTGTGAGACTTTTCATTTATTGAAAATAAATTGCTCACAACAGATGAATTTGTAAAGTGTAATGAGTTAATGAGTACATACAGTATGGTTTCTTGCATTGAAATCAGTCGACTCAGTAACAAAAGATGTGAACAGAAACAAGACAGAACTTCAGATTTCTTTCCACATACGAAAATTATAGTGCACGTAGACATCGTTCGCAGAAGACATAAAATGATATAAAAACCAAAGAGAAGGAAGGTTGGAGCCTAATCAGGCAGTAAACAGGGCAGCGTACCCCCCCGCTCACGCTGTCATCGTGGCTCCTTTGTAAAAGAAGTGAAAAGGGAACTCGTATGCGATCTGGCAGTCGACTGAACGGGAGGTAAAAACTGGACACTCATGCAGTGGAACTGCTGTGCAACTGGGCAGAGCGACTTCGCCTCTTCAACAGCTTGGAAGAATTGAAGCCGCCCTCTCACTTCTCTCGCGTCTCCATCGTCCCTTTCTTAAAACTTTTGGACGGCTTTTTGATCTAGATCGCGTTGAGGTTAAATAAAATATGGCGCACTAGTATTCTTTTAGTAATATATTTTAAGGACACATTTAAGAACTCGCGTATTTTCGTAATTGAAAGGTAAAATCTCATTAATGTATATGTTAGTTTTTTCGAAGTCAGGTAGCTTTTGGAGGTGTTTTTTTAATTTCAAAATGTTTTAAAGTAAGTATTTTTTTAATAGCCAACATTCGAGGCAATTTTATGTACGAAAATACATACGCAAACTTGTTTACTGAAACATTTTACTAAAAGAATACTAGTGCACCATATTTTATTTTACCTCAACTGTTTGCTGAACTCCTGGTCCAACGTCCTGCACAATATATCAACACACAATTGAGACTGAAGTCATTTTTGTTTCCACAAATAACGAAAAACCCCATAATTAATGCGTTTTCGTAGCAGAAAAATTGCAGAAGAGAAGCAGAAAAATTAAAGAGAACAAGTCTACTATCTCTCACCACAGGGTTGTAAAAGATATATTCTATTGATGGATTAGCCTTTTTATTAAATTTGGCGGTCTTTGTTGAAGGATGGCAACGTGAAAGTCACTTCCAGTAGAAACTATTCAACCTCTACAAATTTGAGAGAATCAAGGAATATATCTATCAAAAAATTATTTGTAATATGCGTAGAATAATAATTTAGACATATCAAACATAATTGGATTGTTCATAACAAAACTGTATTAATATGCGAAGGGTTATTTAGCTTGTTTAATGAGAGGATTCGTATTTAACTATTAACAATCTGTTCAGCTTGATTACATCAAGTTTCAAATAATAATTTTATGTCAATAATTTTGTAAAATGTAAACAAATATTGTCAGAAGTACTTAGTTAAGAATAACTAGGAAATCGAATAAAATAGTTGGAAAGTTTGAAATTAATACAATTTTGTATACAATAAGATAATATCAATGACTGTAAAGCAGGCAGCGAAGATAACATTAATGGCTCTGTAAAGCATTATAACACGACGGTTAGCCAATACGGTGGCCGAGATCGCGGTTTCGAGTCCCACCTCGTGCATGGTCGTATTGTGTTCGTCCTTTCACCCCCCATCATCATCATATCGTGTCATACTCACAGTTACCATACAGTTACAAGCAATAGTGGTCGCTAATGACCTAAAAGTTGATGCTATTTTTAAATAACCAAAAAAACACGAAGATTACAGTCACAGAATTTTTTCAACGATAATATGGCTTAAAAAAGATTTAAAAAAATTAATTGGTAGGGTAACGGTTTAGGCTGTCATTTAATATATGAAATTCAAATAACCCGGAGATCTAAATCTGACTAGAGAAAAAGATAAAAATTGTTGGCTTTTATCACACGTTACAAATGTCACTATTCCTCTGAAAATGTATAACTCTCGTATACACGATTACGACTACATGGCCTCACCGCACTATCGCGAAAAACGAAACAAACGAAACATAGTTGCCATGACGTTTGTGGTGACCCTCGCAAATAAATTCCGAACGTGAGAGTGAACCATATTGCAAGTCCGATAACACGGTTTTGGCGCGCCAACTCCATCCACTCGCAGAGGCAGCGTTCATTACCCCGCGGAGGTAACGTCATTACGCCACGGTGCCGTGGAAGAGGAGGCGGACGACTTTTTTGGAGGCCTGCTCACACTCGGGGCGGGTATTGGCAGGGCGCAACGAGGCCCGGTTCGGTTCGGTTCGGTTTGACCAATTAGCCTCCGCTTTTATCGAATAAATCTGGCTTCTGTCACGCTGATTACTCTTCGCCCCCCGCTTTGCACCTCTGCCGTGGTCCTTTCATAAATAACGCGCAGGGGAAAATGACGACGTATCTCTAATAATACATGCATGCAGCTAATAAAGAGCTCCTTTACGGAAGGGCCCTTTTATGTTCTAATGCACAGTTACGACAGTGATTTGTTGCGTAATACACGTCACAATAATTGTTACACTACTCACGTGATTATAAGTTATAGTTTGACCTGTTCTGCTTACGTTTGGTCAGTAATTGGGAAACGTCATTAATTTCTTTATGAAGACTCGGACGATTATTTAATTTCGAGGGTCGGTAGTAAAGGCAGACAAATATTCATTAATTATTTATGTTTTTCCCCCCTTTTCTCGACAATTTACTCATGTTCAGTACATCAACTCGGACCCGGTATAATGAGCGTTTTTGTAAGAGATGCCATACGTACCGAAACCAGTCTTCGAGGTATCTCAGATAATGTTGGTTTTTTTTTGGTCAAATCCTGAAAGGATTCTTACACTTTCCTCAGTCACGTAACATTCTGGTGTTGGAAGTAACCACATTCCACTCTGTAACGGGAAACGATCTTGTGCTCGTCCCGTATGGGCAACTCCAGCGCCTACTTAGGCGAATTGAAGACTTCGTTAAAGGCAATGGGATTTTTTCATTCTTCATCCTACGGCCAGCAATGTACTTTAATTGGGTCGATTTGTTCAATTAGAAGATTAAGGGAGATAAAACCGGTCTTCACTTAGCCACGTCCGAGTTTTCCGTTATAGTTGACACAGTATTTGTTCGGTTTAGTTGCTATTACACTATCTTGATTAATTTTAAAGTACAATTTAATGTTACGTGTTATAGTAACTTCTGAATAATATCAATTTGTGCATTTTATCCAACAAATGCCAGTTATTAATAGAAACTGTAAACTGTTATTACACGAAAAATTTTCCCATTATATATTTACAATGAACAGACTTTAAAGTACCTTTTAAATAAACAAAATTTTCTATTATTTCCAAATGAAGAAAAATAATTAATTAATAAAAATGTCCTTTGGTAACTATAAAAAATTCGCAGTTCGCAAAGATAAAGTCAAAAAAAACACAACGTTTTTCAGAGTGCATTTAGGGCACATTATTGAGTAGTAATACACAATTGGCGAATCACCTAAGGATCTACCAAAATGCCTTTTCTCATTGTTTCTGCCAGTGTGAGTCAAGTTTAAGAATTCAGAGCCCTTCTAAATTTCCAGGTGTTAATTATTTAAATAATACCACGAGTGCTTTGGAAATTGTGGAATGAAACTCGCGAAGCGAGAAGGAGATTTATCGAAGAATTTCCACAGCACGAGTGCTATTTAATAGGGCTCGTATTCCACGAATGAAATTATGTCCAACAGAGTTCCAAACTGCACCAAATATTGAAAATAACAGAAAGCTATGTTAAAATCAAAGAGGTTATGTTATAATATATACGCGGTTTACTGGACATCGACCATAACGATCGATGGCACCGCCTCGTAAGATTATTCACCGTTTACGTCTGATTGGCCAGTAGGGAGATGTGGTAAGAAAAATTGATAGAAAAAGCAATAAACGTTTTGATATACATCGCCCTGATTGGTACATTTTGCATGTACAGTTAAACACTATTGGTTTTAATTTTACTAGTGGGATAGTCAATGTAATTTACAAAAATACAGTAAAGGAAGTTATGTTTACTCATCTTGATTAATAGAATTCTGATTACAAAGTCCTGACTGCGTTTGTTAAATCGTGCCAGGCAGAATAAAAGCTTCTTGGGTTACTCCTCGCCCCCGTGAAACACACATACATATAGACCCGCGTGATATCTTACTCGAGCCAACCCAGCTCCGACTACAGCCATTACCGGCAGATACGGAGCATTAAAACGCTGGGAACTGGAAATGCACTATGAGCCGCATATAATGTTAACGACTCTAGATTACTTTGATTTCGATCTCTGTTAATGTACCTCCTTTACAACAGAGATAGGTGGTTTCGTTTAAATGGCATATCAGAGATTAACAGTAGCTGGTACTAAATTGTGTAATTGAGATTACCGCGTCGTAACGTCTATCATTACTAGAGACCGACAAAGTTGGGTTATGATTTCGTGTCAAGAATTAGATGAAATCGTTTTGATGAAGATGCCACAAAAAAACTATTTGGTACCTACAAAGAAAAAAAGTAATACTTTTAAAAAACTCTGCTTAACAACACGGAATGATTTACTAAGTATGAGAAATCTTACAGAGTAGATTAATCTTCAAACATTTGAAATTTAAATCGAAAGTGCGGGAATGTATGAAATGAAACTAATATTGTTATTCATAACATTTCTATTTCAAATATTTCGCCAACTCCGGGGTAGTTTACATATAAAAAAAAATTAAAATTATTCGTAGAGTAGGATAACACATAGAACAATCAAATTCCACAAACGAAAACATTATTTAAAACAAAATTTATAAAAAGTTAAATCAAATGATTCAAACCACGCCATTATAAATATACTGCTTTGTCGTCAACAGAAGTTCTAACATTGAATTAAATTATGTTTTTTTTTTTTTTTTTGGGGGGGGGGAAGAAAAAGAAAATCTCGTTTGTTTCTACATATACCGAAAAAAAGTGTTTTTGATGTCTCCAGAGTACCACTCCACCCCTTCGCCCAAAGAAGAGAGGAATCTCGTCTCTTACATGTAACACTTTACAATACACTAAATCACTTCCAAAAGCCGCAGTATTACAGGAAATGAAAGAAAACGCAACATACTGAGCGTTCGTGTTTAAACTCGCTGCTTCTCTCCAAAAAACAAAAAAACAAACCGACGAGGACGCCGCAGACAGACGCAAAACAACCGAAGTCGAAAGAGGAGATGAAGAATGATGAGACGCAGTGGGAGACGAAGGCGGAGGAAGAGACGAAGGCGGAGGCAGAGAAAGATACGAAGGCAGAGAAAGATACGAAGGCGGAGGCAGAGGCAGAGGCAGATACGAAGGCGGAGGCAGAGGCAGAGGCAGAGGCAGATACGAAGGCGGAGGTAGAGGCACAGGCAGATACGAAGGCAGAGGCGGAGGCAGAGGCAGAGGCACAGGCAGATACGAAGGCAGAGGCGGAGGCAGAGGCAGAGGCAGAGGCAGATACGAAGGCAGAGGCGGAGGCAGAGGCAGATACGAAGGCAGAGGCGGAGGCAGAGGCAGATACGAAGGCAGAGGCGGAGGCGGAGGCGGAGGCGGAGGCAGAGGCAGAGGCAGAGGCAGAGGCAGAGGCAGAGGCAGAGGCAGAGGCAGAGGCAGAGGCAGAGGCAGAGGCAGAGGCAGAGGCAGAGGCAGAGGCAGAGGCAGAGGCAGAGGCAGAGGCAGAGGCAGAGGCAGAGGCAGAGGCAGAGGCAGAGGCAGAGGCAGAGGCAGAGGCAGAGGCAGAGGCAGAGGCAGAGGCAGAGGCAGAGGCAGAGGCAGAGGCAGAGGCAGAGGCAGAGGCAGAGGCAGAGGCAGAGGCAGAGGCAGAGGCAGAGGCAGAGGCAGAGGCAGAGGCAGAGGCAGAGGCAGAGGCAGAGGCAGAGGCAGAGGCAGAGGCAGAGGCAGAGGCAGAGGCAGAGGCAGAGGCAGAGGCAGAGGCAGAGGCAGAGGCAGAGGCAGAGGCAGAGGCAGAGGCAGAGGCAGAGGCAGAGGCAGAGGCAGAGGCAGAGGCAGAGGCAGAGGCAGAGGCAGAGGCAGAGGCAGAGGCAGAGGCAGAGGCAGAGGCAGAGGCAGAGGCAGAGGCAGAGGCAGAGGGCAGAGGCAGAGGCAGAGGCAGAGGCAGAGGCAGAGGCAGAGGCAGAGGCAGAGGCAGAGGCAGAGGCAGAGGCAGAGGCAGAGGCAGAGGCAGAGGCAGAGGCCAGAGGCAGAGGCAGAGGCAGAGGCAGAGGCAGAGGCAGAGGCAGAGGCAGAGGCAGAGGCAGAGGCAGAGGCAGAGGCAGAGGCAGAGGCAGAGGCAGAGCAGGCAGAGGCAGAGGCAGAGGCAGAGGCAGAGGAGCAGAGGCAGAGGCAGAGGCAGAGGCAGAGGCAGAGGCAGAGGCAGAGGCAGAGGCAGAGGCAGAGGCAGAGGCAGAGGCAGAGGCAGAGACACAGACGAAGGCGGGGGCGGAGACGAAGGCGGGGGCGGAGACGAAGGCGGGGGGCGGAGACGAAGGCGGGGACGGAGACGAAGGCGGGGGCGGAGACGAAGGCGGGGGCGGAGACGAAGGCGGGGGCGGAGACGAAGGCGGGGGCGGAGACGAAGGCGGGGGGCGGAGACGAAGGCGGGGGCGGAGACGAAGGCGGGGGCGGAGACGAAGGCGGGGGCGGAGACGAAGGCGGGGGCGGAGACGAAGGCGGGGGCGGAGACGAAGGCGGGGGCGGAGACGAAGGCGGGGGCGGAGACGAAGGCGGGGGCGGAGACGAAGGCGGGGGCGGAGACGAAGGCGGGGACGGAGACGAAGGCGGGGGCGGAGACGAAGGCGGGGGCGGAGACGAAGGCGGGGGCGGAGACGAGGGGCGGGGGGCGGGAGACGAGGGCGGGGGCGGAGACGAAGGCGGGGGCGGAGACGAAGGCGGGGGCGGAGACGAAGGCGGGGGCGGAGAAAGATGGCTGAGGCAATCCTGAAGCGACGGCGAGAGGAAGAGTTGGATACCGAGTCGGCAGCGGAGGACGCCAGAGAGGGGCCGCCGCCGCGGGCGGTGGTGAACCACGCGGAGACGGAGGCGAAGGCGCGTCTCCGCTTTGCGCGGCGGCTACTGCAGAGGCGGATTGCGCGGGCGGAGGTGAGCGGGCGCCGCCCAGACAATGCACGCCGGCCCTTGAACTTCTCCATGTCCAAACAAAGCGAGCGACCGCGCGGACGCCCGTAACGAGCAGCGCGCGCCTGGCAGCACAGTAGCCGCCCCCACCGCCCCGCCCCGCCCCGCCCCGCCCCACCTCGCTCCGCCCCGCCACCACCGCTCCGCCCCGCCACCACCGCTCCGCCCCAACCGCCTCGCGCCCTAATGCCCCCCGCGCCGCCCCGCGCCGCCCTGCCCGCCCCACGCTGCCCTGCCCCGCGTCGTCCACACCGCTCCGTCCCCCTCCCCCCGCCTCGGGGGCTCCTCCGGGGCCGCCGCGGGGGGCCGCGGCCGGACCGGTCCGGGGGCGCGTCCGCGCCGGCGCCGGCCGCCGGACCGCCGCCGCCGGGCGCCGCCCGGGGCCGTACCGGCCGCCGTCCGCGCCGGTGCCGGCCGGCCGCCGCCCCGCCGCCGTCGCCCGTCCCCGCCACCGCCCCCCCCCGCCCCGCCTCGCCCCGCCTCGACCCCGCCCCCCGCCCGCCCCACCCCGCCCCGTCCCGTCCCGTCCCGTCCCCACCGCCCCGCCCCGCGCCGCCCCACCCCGCGCCGCCCCGCTCCGCTCCGCTCCGCCCCGCCCCGCCCCGCCCCGCCCCGCCCCGCCCCATCTCGCACGCCGCACTCGCCGAGACCGAGCGCTTGCAGTTGGCGCGCGTCAAGGAGGCACTTCAAGTGGCAGGGGGCGGAGCCGCGGTTTTAGGAATGGCAAGGCCCGGCGGTTTTTACGAGCGCGAAAGTTATGCGACGTAACATGAGAAAGGATTAGGTACTTTGAGAGACTTGCAAGGAGAATTAGATGGATATTAAGGAATAATTACGTAGTCTCGTATTATTTGAAAAAAAAATAGTTTTTTTTTATTTTAGTAGCCATCAGAAGTGTTTAAATTAGTATTTATTTGAAATTATCTTTAGTTGATGCGAAGAGATGTGGGGTTTATTATATTTGAGGTGCGATAGTTGTTAAGCATTCATTTTCTTCAAAAAACAATTTTGTTATTTCGGTACCATTTCAGTTTATTATTGTTTTGTATGTTCTTGTGCCACAGTTTTGTTGTCTCCATCATCAATTCTTGGACTGCTTTTCGTTATTTTTACCCGGTAGAACGTTTGTTGCCCGTCATTTACTTATACTTTCTAGCATTTTATGTTACATTACACATTTCACCAGCATATCAATTTTCAAGAATTTTGTACCGTGTTTATGAGATTTCTGCTACTTACAGAATTCCTCGAAAAATCAATCGTAAAGCAACTGTCTTGTTGCGGACATTTTATCGCGCCGTCTCTTAACATTCGTTTCACGAATTATTACACGCAAATCACTTCTATTCTTGTTTGTGGCAAGATACAAATGGGATTGAAATAAGTTTGTGAACAGCATTTCAGTACATTACAGGGAACCATTCCCTCGACATCCAAACGCTTCAGACGACTGCCACCTGTTCCTTACACGTACCAAGGGCGACCTTGAGGTCAAGGTAATTTTAGGGCACTTCGCAATCATGGCAACCGTAAAGTCCTGCCAGCGAAACGACAACGCCATGAAAGTCATTCGCTTCGCTTAGGAGCCGTTCCTACGAGGTAGTAAACAACGACCCATGAATCATTAGGCTCCTGCCGGCGCGCCCGCAAGAAGTCATGAATGAGGTTCCAACAGACGGCACGTACCTCGTACCGCACAGCTGAACGCGAGGGCCCGGAACGGCTATCGCGGCGACCTACGTCCATCACGGGGGAGCTGTTCATTAAGATGGCGGGCGGCCGATAGCTCCCGCGGCAACTGGGTCAGAACCCGAGAGCCGGAGTTCCGCGTTTATTAACGGCGGGTCAGCGTTTAGCGAGACATTACGCTTCCGCATGGTCCTCAGAGCTAGTCGCACTAGACTTGGACTCTTAAGCAGATACATTTCTTGCATTGTAGTTTATTTTCGGTCCTCGTAACATATTGACGTGATAATGAGATAATGGGACTAAAATTCACAATTCGAAACGCAATTAATATAGAAAGCAAAACCGTCTTAAATACAGGCTTAATACAGGAGAACATAAATAAATGATATAAAGGAAAATATTCACTATAAAATGTATTTCTTGGCTGTTGAACGATTTTACTTGTCAAATACTAGTTAGACAGTGTCAAAGAAGGCTTTAATGACACATTGCGTCAACAAATATTTATTTTATTATGAAATTTAATTTTTAATTTGAAAATAAATTTAAATTACGAACCTTCATAAATAGGAAAACGTAAATACTACAAGAGTCGTGAGGCATTAAAATAAACTCAATTTATTTGTTTATTTGAAATTTTAATGTCTGCTTTTCAAAATCACCAACTACAGTATTTGCCAGATGAGATTCTCTTGGTAAAAACGCGAAGTTTCCTCCAACTTCTTTATTGCGTGTATATCACCATCATTTGACTTATTCCAAACCTAATTTTCCCACAAAAAGGTCCAGAAAACATTTCAAGTTTTAAAAATTCGTCAATTTTCTGGTACCCCCACGTCTCGTTCCGTCAAGTCGAGAGTGGAGGTCGCCCAATAATTAGAAACGCGGCTTAAAATTAGAACACGCCCGGAGACTCGACCACACGCCCGATGCGGAAAGCGCGATCCCGCCCCCCCCTCCCTCATTCCGCCAAAGGTAAGTTGTTAATTAAGATGGAGGCCCCCAGATAATCCCGTCGTCTACTCTTTCCCCTCCGCGAGACAGGTTGCAAGCGGCCCGCACGCCCACAGTCACTCTACAGCGCTGAGCGCTCCATCCAACTCGCACCGCCTGGGCCGTCACCAGATCGACCCACGGAGCCTCCTAATAATTTTGAAACCGCGAAAATGAGTAATCAAAATGAGGAGGTAAATAAAACCTTTGTCATTTTAAATATTATTTTCAGATTACACTGGCACCCAAAAAAGTCTCTATATGTCGCTGAATGTGAATTTGTAGCCAGAATTACGCCACCAGCTTAAAAACATTTAATCACGAAAGAATTTAAAAATTTAAAACGAAATCGGAGGAGGTGGCTTCAGATTCGGAATCAGGCGCACCGAAATACATAGAGAAACAAGTGACAAGTCTTCGAGTGTGCCAACTTGTTTTGTGTGCTTGTGTTATTAATACAATATATGAATCGGGGGAAACGAAAACATTCGTTCAGGAGCATCAACTTTCGGAGAACAAACCAAGAAATATGAAGCTCAAATATCAAACATTTTTTATTGCCACTGAAAGTTGAAGGAGCCCTACAGACATCATAGAGATCGCGAAGAACGAACTTTAATTACAGAAATTTGTATTTATCTTTTAAGAACCCTTCCCACCGTTAACTCCAAATCAGAGAAAATGTGAGATCAAATCTTTTGTTTGTTTAAATTCATGTACTACAAATGAACTTTACAATTAATTTTCACCTATATTTCTGGAGTTAATATTTTTCTAAAAAATATGAAAACTTAACTAATTTTATTGAATGGTTTTTGTCTTTTGTTAAACACTACAATTATTTTACATATTTACAAACACTATAAAATTACAACAATTTAAGACGATTAAAATATGCATTTTATTACTGCCTTCATAAAAAAATTACCTCTCTCGTGCCCTCATCACCACTAATCACCATTGAACAGACGTCACGTAATACACATATTGAATTGAATTGAATTTGCCTTATTTTACGTGGCGAGACTCGGGCCATCAGGCCCGCTCTTCCGTCTGACCACGCAAATTCGCTACGCTCCTTTCATCAACTAGAGCTTTCAGGTCACATTAATGTATCACAAAGTAGCCTGCCCCATTTGAATCATATTATTATTTCACCACCTAGTTTTATAATTGATTCGCTCCAATTATTGTCCGCGTCCAGCATCATGCAAGTGACACACTATGCATCACGAGTGAACGATTCGATTTCCATTGATTACCACCGATAATCACTGGATTCCTTTACGATCGCTGAGAAGTAATTATCCTTGCCTTTTGAAACGCGTCATTACACCAAAAAGAATTCTAATTTCATCAAAATTTAGTTCCGCTTTAAATTCCATTCCGCATTCTCTGAAACTATGTACGCATTTCAGGTTACTCACGTCCCCTAGATATAACTGTCTGTCGCAAGTGAGCTTCATCACCATCAGTCACCACTAGAAGATTTCTACATAACCCCTGAGAAAATATAATCATTGCGTTTCGCTTTGACACCACAAAACATCAAGTTTCGACAATATTTCCCTCTCAAGTTACATTCATCCCCCCATCGATTATTATAATTACCCGCGCCCTGCATCACCCAGGCGTCACTCCGCAACCGACGGGTGAGCGACGCGCGGCATTGACACATCTGCCGCGCGGGTGACTTATACGCGACGCGCGCGTGTGTGCGTGCGTGTACGCGTGGGCGCTTAGCGCCGCTCCTCGCATGCCCATTAAGCGATCCATAAAACATGAGCCCCGCGCGCGCCCGTCCGACCCGCTTAAACGCCGCCGTCCCTCACCTCCCGCCCCGCCCCGCCCCGCCCCCCGCCTCACCTGTTCCTCCGCGCCCCCACTCTCTCGCCCCGCCACGCAACCCCATCACGCCTCCCCCACAC